>RXPK01004467.1:0-36342 GCA_004143645.1 Protaetia brevitarsis
AAGAGTTGCGTCTAGAAACGAACCGTACTCCTTAGTGCGTATCTGTAATACGGTTCATTTTCGATACGATTCTTTTTTGTTTGTTTTGTCCACGTTTAAAGTACTCAGGATTGTTACGTTGAACACAGACGAATGCACAGCAGATTATGAAGGGCTGCCATTTTTGAGTCGAGATTGTATTTCTTTCTATGATACACGTTTTCGGGTTGGTGTATATTAAAGTAGGAAGCTGAGGCAAATCTGGTGGTAAAAATAATGAGTAGTGCTAATAAGTTATTTCTTTGTACCTAAACATTAAAGGTGCGACAGGCAGTGACTCAAATCTCTTCACTGGTTGAGTCTTCTATCTTAGTCACCCAGCAGTGATTTACCAGCATGTTTTTTTTTTTATTTTCTTTGATATCTGTGTTCCTTTGCTTTGAGATTCTGGTAGAATACTTATCCTAGCTCTTCGTTCAGCATTCTACACTTTTCAATGAAAGTAGTCTAGATGTGAGTGTAACATACGCACTTTCAAGCTCATTTTGTAGCCTAAATCTTGGAAAAAAAGTAAGCGCGCCATATTTGTATGACCCTAAACTGAAGAAATAAACTCAAATATATATTAAAGTAACAATACGAGTGTTTGAACTAATTATAGTTGTATTAGTCGCATTATTAAAATCACAGCTACTTTAAAAATCATTTTGTTAACGCACTTTAAATATACTAAAAACTATTATCGCTTTTAAATCAACATTTTTCTCCAGAATATTTCGCCAACTTATATGGGTGTTATACACAGAAGATTCATAATTAATATAATCTTTTTTAAGCTCTACCAACTGACACCTTGTATCTATACATCAATGCAACTGAAAATTACTTCTAAACACAGAATGTGCATCAGTCACTATAATGAGAAAGTTATTAATATTCTTTGGACACAGTGAGAGACGTTTAAGCTTCTAAAGCATCCTAAACGCATTGAATACAAGTATATAAAATGTGTTTGGTTACGCAACGCAGAAAACCTTTAATTAGGTAGTTGCGTATCCATATTACACACATAAAGTTTTCGCTTTATCAATCACTGCCAGCTATAACAGTTAATAAAATAATAAAAAGGCATTAGCATCGTAATTAATCAAAAAAATCGAAAATTCGCCCATCATTATTGCCATTACGGTCGCATTTATCAATATCGCTCCACTGCGTATCTTCCGCACGCGGTAGAAAAAATCAATTACTTAACCATAGATATCAACACGTATGTGCATTAAAAATGGTAATTTCAATTTATCGTGGCCAATACAAGATGCTCCACGTTCGACACTTAAGTAGTTGACGTTGATAAATGGATCGTTTAAAAAATATAAGTGCCTTATTATATATTGAGACGCGAGCATTTACTTGACAGTGATGCCTCTCTTCCATTCTTTATGTTCACTCATCCTTGCAGTATCCCTGTTTCCTAAACATCGTCCTATCAGTTTCTAAGCGTTTGTTAAATGAGTTTTTTTTGTTTCATTTGCCTAATATTTTTTTCTAATTTAGCAGTTGGTCACGTTACACCATAGGGAAATAGCTCGCCCGTGTACAAATTATCTTTTGTTTATTAATGTGACGTTGATGTATTTTTCATGATGCTATCACAGAAGAAAATTTCTTTTAAAACTCAACAGTGGATAATCCAAGAAAACTGGCCACGACGAGTACAGAGTATTACTTAATTAATATGACTTGATGTTTGGGTTGTTTCCATTTGTCTATTGGATTGTTTAGATCCGATGTTTTGGCAGTGTTTCTATTGTCGTTATCTGGGTAGCCCATGTATTTTGCCAATCCCTAGTTGGCGATGGAAATGTATTCACTCTTGGATATAAATTGCCCATGCGTTTGTTCTGTATTATTGTTGCTTTGTGGTTTCTTGTTATACACAGCCTACGAATGGGATAGTTTGTATTTATAGTTCTCGTTGTATAGTATTGCTGCCTTTCAGCATCAAAGTAAGCCCTATTATTAAAACAGAACATTGAAAACATATGTATTGTTAAGGTATATTAAACTCTAGTAATACAAAACGTTTCCTGTATCCTACTTTATTCACAATTTTCTTACATGACATCTTAACTGACAAACCGACATCATTTCTCACAACAAAACAATTAGCAAATGTCTCTGTTGGGTGAGTTGGTGAGTTCACTTACTAGATAATCCCTCTTATGTTGTATCATTTACGTTAAAATAACTTAAAACGTTAAAAAATAACATAATGTAAGACATGTAAGCGTCGTCATAACGACTATAATGAATTTCCGTATGTTGTATCATTGTACATTATCCGATGTGTTAAAATTAAAACGTTATTAGAAAAAAAAGTATAGAGGTGGGAAACGTCTAACAACAGAGACAGCTTTATGCATGATTCTGCCAATTCGAAAAAATAATTGCGGTGCAAGCGTAGCGGTTAGTGTGATATAGTGGTATTGTGTCGTTGACAGTGACATTTTGAAGAATACATTATACAAATTCACTTCAAAAGCGAACATAAAGAACAAAATATTAAAAGAAAAATGAAATTCCGCTTCATTACTTATAAATATTTATCGTTTCACGGCAAAAACATGCAAATAAAAATTAAATTTAAAAGTAATATAATACATCACAAAACGAGTGCCATCTACAGAGTCAAGTTTCAATTGTCTAAGAGAGGCGAATAGATTAAATATAAAAATGCCGAATCTAAAGAAATCCGAAATATTTGTTGTAATAGAACGCTGTCAATTAATTCCCGCCAACTGAGTATGTTAAATTAACATTACTTTTAACAATGCAAATCCCGAAGGAAACTTCACGTAAAAGCATTCAAAACATCTTTCATAAATGTGGGTATATATTTATATTATTCTACAATTTTTTTTTTAATAGAGACAAAAAATAAGCATATAAAAAAAGTTTCTTATTATTCCATTTTGACTACGTAGGAATACTAGCTTCTAAAAGGGAGGTGACGTATATGACAGCCTCGTATATACCCCAAGATGTAAAGTATTTAATACTCTCACAGATATAAAAATTTGCCCAACGTTTTCTGATCCTTGCTAACACTTTTCCGCTGTTTCAATGCAAGCATGTCTCCCCCAAGCACTAACCCATCACGTTATTCCACTTTTACATGATCTTCTTCATATTCTCTTCCTCTGCGGCTAGGTTTGCTTCTAGTCCTCCAGTCGAATTAAGTGTCCAAACCACTTTAGTTGTTTCTCAATACTGCTTTGGATCGATTTTAAATCTATTTTTACTACCTCGTTTCGAATTCTGTCTCTCCTCGTGTTGCTTCGGAAGGTGATAATAAAGAAAAACACTTCACTTATTAATTTTAACCAGGTTTTACTTCACAGCTGCGACCATACATTCAACATAACCTAAATACATTTTCTATGTGCCTATTCGCGGTTGAACTTGACACCGTAAAAGCGTCAAGGTAATTATCTCTGTCTTTAGAAATTTCCGTAAACTAAGAAAGCACTTACACATAATTGAGCTCTCCGATGAAATTGAATGCCGACTGTAGAAGTTAGAAGACAAGAAGATAGTTGAGCCACTGTCCTACCTTATAAGCATCAGGCATGTAACCTTAGGAAAGCTTGACCCTTCCCTAGAAGGTCTGAAAACAATCTCTATCAGTACGATACTGAGCTACCTTAAGGGTCTGAACTTGTTGAATGAATTTTAAGATAACATCCGCTCTACAATAGACCCTAGGGGTCGCAGTGGACTAGGAGAGAGGAAATGAGGACTAATGCCAGAGTGTCGTACTCACTATCCAAATCTTAGCAATCCTTCCTAAACGTCTTCCGAAGCTTGGCCCAATATTTTTCAGAGGCGTTTATATCAAGTCATCGATATGTTTGAAGAGTTGCACAGTGCTACGCAATTTGAGAGGAGATGGAAGGATATTTTATCTTGTTCCCCACAAAATTCACATTCAGATTCCTTTGCTAATCCAAGCTTACTAAGAAGCCCTATTCCTATTAATATGCGAATATTGTTCTTAATCAGGTTGATGCATTCTATATACGTCTTCTGATTATAGATTCCCAGAAGAGTTTTAGCTTACCTCATTCCCTAGAGATTCTTCCAATAATTGGATTTTCTCTGCTGGCTTGGCACTCACAGGAGGATCACTTTATTGCTTTTGCCTAGTTCATTTAGTGTTTATATGCATTTTCAAATCATCTTGGAACTAATTTCATGTGAGCTCAGCGCCTTGATAGCTGCTTGAATACCAAACATAATGATAATCTCCTGCTTTCGGTAATTCCTATTAATATTGGACTGGGCGCGTGTTTCAATACCGGGGATTTCCACTTGGAAGCTACTTGGGCATTTTCCCAAGTTTTCGAAATACTTGGTTTCAGGCCCATATATTCTTATTCCAGATCTCTCTGCCGTTTTGGATCCATCACTGTACCATTTGATGCTATATCTATTCAGTTTCAAAATAGTGTATTGATCCTACTCGCTTTTATTACCAAGCTTTGTGGTTATATTCTTTCACAAAGCTGAATTTTTTTGACATGCCATCCCGGAGAATGTCCCAGGTTTAATCACTATCAGGACATTGACACGTTTGCCGAATCGATCGTTCCTTGATCATTCTGAGTGTGATTATTTTTACCACGCCTTCTACGAAATGTGGAAAAGGATAAGTTCCAGCACTACCTCAATAGCTGGTATTGAGCAGTGTTGGGCAAGCTAGGGGAAGTGAATAAATTTCTACAGCAATTATACATACTCGTGTTTTGTCGGTTTTCAATAAATCACTAGTTAACACTTCTTCCCACTCAAGGCGCGAATAAACACGAGTGCATCTAGTTGTTGTAGAAATTTATTCACTTCTCCTATCTTGCCCAACATTGGTATTGAGTAGGTTCTCATGGCCCCAGTTATCATACGCATGCTACTTGCGGAAGAAAAGAGTGCTGCCACATAACACCCCATTAACGATCCCTCTGCTGGCGTCGAATTTCGTCAGAAACAGGTTTTGAGCTACTTACGCCAATTTCTATTTCTACTATGATGCCTAGCCTAGCCTCACTGTCTCAAACCAGCTTATAAATAGTGAATATAAATAAACAGCATCTATTTAATTAAGTTTTTGTTTAAGTGATTTTAGAAATAAATACTTTTTGTTTAATATATCCACTGCATCGGTTATTTCAACTCCGAAAACGTATCATGACGGGAGCTTTAAAATTTTCGCTATAATTTGATACATACAGACATTTAAATTTACACTGACAAACGATCCAATGCACCACTGTGCGTATATTGAAAGTTCTTCTTTTGGTATGGTATCAATTACGGTAACATTGCGCCTCTCAAAACTACATAGATCATTGATGTGTCATCACTACGTCGTTTGCAAATACTTATTCCGTAGGTATCGACTGGTTTCCAGTTATAGTAAGAAACCTGTAACTACAGGCGTTGTCATCTTCGCATACGTAGGAATAAACATCAGTCCGTTTACTGCGCGTACCTACATACACACACGACTTTATCGCGTTCGCGAGATCCACCGGCAGTCGGATTTATATCGGCCAGGTAATAATTTTATTCAGAAGCCGTAAGTACAATGCAACACATGTAAGGGATCTTTATGGGATCATGTGGCCATCAAACTTGATGTACAACAGCTGTATTCACACCGCGCTCCTACCACCGGGCCGTAACTTACGCAAATACGCCTATCTCTTCCCGTAGAAGCGGACGGGCACGTACACTGTCGCGTACGCACTTACACTCGTCTATCGTCACAACTACGGACACGTTCCCCGTATACAATGGACATAAATATAAACATCAAATGCGAAACAAACGCAGTTCGACGCCGTACTACAGAACGAGTCACAATAGCGGAAGAGCGGTCTGCCTTTTTTCACTTCTAATTATACACGAACACGTGCCTGTCATGTATAGGTGCATTTAAATGGCTATTAGTACAGACAGGTTTAACCATTCAGACTGTATGCTTTAAAAATTGTGGATATTTTATCTTTATGGAAACTAGTATAAGCATTACCTACTCTGACTTGTATTTGAGTGATTACGAATTATAGATAAACTACAATAATAACAATACATTCTTCAACCCCATGCTCCACTCAAAGATACTACATGGGGTTAACTATTCTAATTATCGTATTGTTCCTAACATGTCAGTGGTCTCTATTCTAATTAACTATTACCTAATTGACCTGACAATCTAAACGTATTCTTCTGTGAAGTGGGCGAAGGTATTACACAATAATAGATTTATATCTAAAGCATCTAATAAGACTAAATCGGTGTGGCGTATCATTAACTCTAAACTAACTAAACAACTCACTAATATATCTGTAATTGAGAACAACAACTGTATATTGGACGAACCATCAGACGTAGGAAATTGTTTTAATAACTATTTTAATACTATTACTGATGAAATTGCGTGATTGTACCAACCTGCCGATTCACCCCAGAACGTTCTTCCTGTATCTTACAAATGAACATGCACTACTGTCGTCAGTAAAAAGTATGAAGTTTTCGGCGGGTTATGATAATATTAATATGTGTTTATTAAAGGAATGTATTGACCAAGTAATTATTCCATTTACTAAAATAATAAATAACCCATTTTAACTGGTTCTTTCATTGAAGAATTAAAAATTTCGAAAATAAAGCCCATATTAAAATCTGTCAAACGTCTAATGTGAATAACTATCGACCTACATCTCTTATCAATATTTTTTCTAAAATTATAAAGAAACTTGTATCGAATAGGCTAATTAAATTTTTGGACGACGAAAATCTATTAAATTACAACCAATTTGGTTTTTAGAAAAGGCCAATCAACTGCAACAGCTAATTGTTCAATTTCTAGATAAATTATATAGTGAGGTAGATAAAGGTAAGTCCTGCACTTGAAAGTTTTCTTGATCTTAGCAAAGCGTTTGATCTGGTAGATTATGAAATCTTACTATATAAACTAGAATGTTATGGCATCAGGGGAACTGCTTACAACTGGTTTTTAAGTTATCTGCAAAACAAGGTACATTATGTGGAAATAAATGAAATAAATTCTGACAAATTGATTAAGTAGGGGAGTTCTCAAGGGAGTCTACTGAGTCCATTGTTATATATATATCGCGGTGTTTCACAAGAGGAAAGCTATCAACCATATTAGATGTAATTATTATTTCATGTACCACACCTGTTGTAAGTCCAGTATAATTTGGATTAATTCGCATTAGTAGTCATGGAAATTGAATATAATTTATCGTCTGGCAACTGCACGATATCTTGGTATCCTGGGTTTCCACTTTACTTGAATGGGGTAGTGACTCAATGTAATTCGCTGAAAGGAAATGAATGAAAATCCTTGGTTACGGGGGTTATTGATAAAAAAAAATCATGGAAAACTGTTTATTTTTCATCAAGTGTAATGAATTAAACCATATTCCTGCGGTATATCTGGTATTGAAGGGGATCTTCTATGTAAATTCATGTAATTACCTTCGATCTAAAAATATACAGAAGAAACGTCAAAATTGTTTGACATTATAAGAAATTTGCTGCGTTTATCATACCTGGATACATTTTCTATATGGAATCATACATGTCGAGTGTAAGATACACTTCGGTTGCTGTGAATGAAATTCGTTGTTCTGGATTTTTATGATACCGATGTTATTCTCCCGATCTTAACTCTTCTATGCGAACATCTGAGTTAATCTGTATTGTCACTACTAGGAAATCCCATTTTGAGGTACTCTGGCGTCTGTGCAAACCGATAAACGAGGTATCTGGTTAAAGTATTGTTTAAATTTTTGTATAAATGAATGTATAACTTTTATAATATTTTGAGGACACTGTTATTTCTTGTGAGATGTCGGTTGATTAAAATTTTAATTTGTATAAGTTGGTAGACGTGGTTGGTGGTTTTCTTTGCTCTTATGATAGTGCGGGATATTTAAAAGTTATTTTGAGAATTAAAGAATCCAAATATATACTGGATAATTGATAATATTTGTTTTGAACATTCCAAATAAGTACTCACCTTGGGTAAGAGTTCTCATACTCTTTGTATGTTTTTGAAATAAACTTGTTAATAAATTATACATGTTATTAATAATTACACTGTTTTGTTAATGAAAGCTCACTTGATTTATTGAATTACTAAGTATTAAATTATAAATTCAATATTTAACAAAGTAAGGGTATAATAATATACAAGCTAGTGATTTAGGAGACCCCAGCTGTAATAAAGATACTGCTCATTGGTCAGTAAGAGGAGAGATCACTAGTGCGCATGATCTGGAGTGGTAAACTTTAGATATCTTAGACATATACGGTATTTTATAGCCATCTAGTGGATTGGGATTGTATTTTGTCTATCATTATAGGATATAAAGGAAGGTATCTGTAAAGAAAAGACAGATCTAATTAGAAAGTTATATATTTTTTTTATTTAAAAAAACATTAGCCGGGCAAATCTATTATAGAAATCACAATAATATATATGTTATATGTAAATGATTTTCCGCTTCCTAATGCAGTTATGTTTGCAAATGACATGTCATTATTAATTACTAGTGATAAGCAGGCCGGCGTCAATTCACAAGCTATTAATGTGTAAAAACGAAAACAATTCATATTTCGTTTCCAATAAATTACACTTAAATAAGGAGAAAGCAACAAATATGGAATTTCAAACTAGAACTGCATTAAAGATTTTTTTACTATCTTACAGTCAATGGTACTAGTGTTAAAGAGGTGGAAACTGCAAAGTTTTTGGGGGTTGTAATTGCCGCGAGGTGTAGCTGGAAACCTCATATTGATATGTTGCGCAAGAGATTGAATTCGGCTTGTTTCCTTCTGAGCAGACTGAAACATGAGATACATTTGGATCTCTTACTCATATATTACTTTGTACATTTCCATTCCGTACTGTCATGTGGGCTTATAGCAATGGGGTGTCTCGTCAAACATAAATATTATTTTTAAACTACAAAAGAGAGCCCTTAAGATTATAGTGGGCATCAGCCCAAGGATAAGTTGTAAATAGTTATTTAATGATCTAAATATTCTAACATTGCCCTGCGTTTTTATTTATCAACTTTGTATGCATGTTAGGGCCAACCTTCACGAATTTAAGAGCTTATCCCACTATAATATAGTGGGACTAGAGTACTAGAAATGATCATATTCTAGAGCTGCCTCGTCATAGACTTGTAGTGAGTGAGCGTAATCCGAAATATATTGCGATTAAAACATTTAATAAATTGCTTGGAACGTTTAAAGACATGACATTCAATGTTTTTAAAATAAAACTCAAAGAATTCCTTTTAAACAAAACGTATTACTTAATACTGGAAATTTAACATAGTAATAAGCAGTGACCGAACAGACGCCGGTGGTATTGCGTCATGCAGGCGGTCGGACAGGGTCGCCCGTGCATTATACGGCTCCGATAAGCGAGCTGCAAGTTAGTGGTGGCACATTGTGACACTAGTGTTTCAATATATTATTGCGTACTTATATGGGGTTTATTTGGAAGATCAGCACAAACATGGGCTAATCGTGTAAGCACAGAGGAATATCTATCCTATTAATATTTAATTTTTTAAATCTATTGCGATTTGTTTTGAGAGTTTATTTTTAGTTTAGTTTTTTTTTAGCAAATAGTTGTTTATCTTTAGAATATGCAGTTTTTATTTTCCAAGACTTTAAGATTTTTACTAGCTTAAATATCGGCTAATCGAATAGGCTCTTCGCTATGTCAACATTATTAACGCGCAAACCGTATCATCCTCCTTCGGCTACTCTCGGTGAAAAAGAAATAGATATGGCGAAATCTTTGTTAATTAATCCTTGTTAGATTCCAGTGATCTAGACTCAGCATTTATGCAGTATCGAAATATGTCTCCAAAGCATATAGGCCATTCATCTTCGGAAATATTGGGATTTGCAAAACCAAAATAACATCCTGCGATACTGGTCTTCAATAGTCAATGTATTACGAGTTATATTGTAATCCGGAAACAAAAACACAGCTTCTCATAACTGAATATTCCCAAAGTTAAAGGGGATAATCATTACTTTTATCAATATTTCAACTCAATATATACTTATTATTATAAGATGCACTACGAAACCGATGCTCATGAATACCAGTGTATTTGTTTTAATATGGGCCAATAACATTACGTTACAAATTAAAAAAAAAATTAAGTACCCACTTCAATTTTTCCTGTTTATTTATCTATACAAATCGCTTAATAAGAACACCTATGTACTTTTTTTCTATCACGTATTGTTTTTTGGGTACGGTAACTAATAATTATTGGTAAAAAACTTAAAAAATATACATATTGCTTTATTTAATTATCAGTAATTCGATTAAATTAACGACAAAAAATTAAAACTAACGACAAAACTTATTTTGTTTTGTTAATTAGCCCCAAGCCTGGTGAAATGCGAGGGGAAGGTGGCTGGCGCTTCGCAATACGTATCTATCATGAAAAAACTGAAAAATCGCGAATATCTCCAAAACCTTTGGAGCTAGACACAATGACACTCGTATAAAATCGAAAGAAAATCAAATTTTACATTCATTTATGTAAAAATTGCTATACCATTCAATTTAAAAAAAATCAAGTTATCCATGATTTTAGAGTTCGAAAATTACAGAGCCCTATTTAATAATTCTGTAATGTAAACGCAACAATTTTAAAATAAAAGACGTGTGCTGTTTCATAATTAAGCGAAAACTGAAAACCGCATCTTTCTAACTTTCGCATATCCGGAGATATTTGCAAACACCGCAGACATTGCAAATGTCATTATTTTCGAAAAAAACGTCATGTAATTCGGAAACGGTACAACTTAGCCCCAATGTATGCCTAACGTATTGTTATTTAAATTTAAACAAGGAATCCAAAAATACAGTAAATATACAGGGTGTTCCATAAAAAATAATAAAGTATCTACTTCCGGTACAACGGAAGTCGCCATTACTGAAACTAATTTTAAAATGTGTAGAGAATGATTCGAGCCAACATTTCATTTGAAACATTTTTCAAAAAAGCATAATAAAATCGGCTATGGACCGTTGCATCTTAAGCTGAACACCCGGTATGTATATCAGGTAGAATATTTCAATGTGTCGCTATGAGCACGAAGTGACATGTAAATATGCATATTATATCTATGAGGGGATAAAATGTGAACTCTACCCCCATTGAAAATCCAAAGATTTTGTGCGAGCATCGGCATAGCCTATCTAATGTCATCAGTGTATACTTCAAAAACAGACCGTGATAGAACAAAAACACCACTGCTTACATACTGTAACTAATTGAAAACCATAATAGTAATAGTACGAAAATCGTGTCACGCAGTGTAATCGTTCCGTAGTTTAAAAAAACAAAATCTCTTATAGTAACATAATATTACTTGTCCACAATAGCAGAATTGCACACATTTGCAAACATTATCTAACTACACGTCACCTTCTAGCACAATAAGCGGTTTAACCTTACCGCAAAGTTACTGAACGCATACTAACGTCAATCTAACGTCAGTGCTAGCACGTGTTAGATAGTATATAACTGAATAAATAGAATAGAAATGGGTAGGCACGAGGCTAGCTTAAGTGAAAGATCTATTCAATCCCCTTGAATGCCGCTATTGCAGCTTCTAAATCTTTCCCAATCAAACGGTCGTATTTTAGTGGCCTTTATGTAAATTTTAAAAGCCCAAACCCCGTTGGACGTGGTAAACGTATCCGTACTATTTTCCACAATAAGACAGCGTATTTGTATGGCGCTGAACCGTGCGATATACTAGCCCATTAAACGCACAATATAAGTTTAGTTTGCCATTAAATTGTGTACTCACTCGAGTTTGTGTACACGGACGGTCAACATCTTTATTGTGGTGGCACATTCTCCTCGGGTTGAACGCTGAGTACAGCTTTTACAGCGCATAGCAAAAGAAAACTGCAATATCGACGTAACGTATACCGCACTTTACACATATATTACTACCATTGTCGTGCATGATATACTAACAGTGCATTGTTAGGATCTATACAAAACCACCAACACGCGTTTCTTTAGAGTTTAACTGTATACTGGTATATGTGTCTGGGCGAAACTTTGTTTATGTGCGTCGGGGTCTTTCCTGGATAACTGGAGTAATGTATACTGTCTACGTGCTCTCGTAGTGATAGTACTATATAAACAGCATAGAGATAAAATATCCAGCATATTTGGAGTGTGTGAGTGTAACGACATCGGAAGTAAACTCGAGAACAGGGAACGGCTAAGGTGTATTGTTACGTTATGTCGTCATTAAAGGGCTGTCACCATCTAATGGTACAAGTTTTCCAAAGAAAGTCATCTAGAAGTCATAAATATGGGAGTAGGTGCATACGTTATAATGAACAAGTTATGTTATATTGACCAATATTGTTTAACGCCTTGAAGTATATCAAAAGGGAAGGAAATATACTATAGATAGATAGATAGATAGAATTTTTTCATTCAAGCGACACAAAAAGTGTATAGGATAAGTCAAAAAATAAATGTATACATGTAAAATACAAAAATTACAAAACAATTATTTAAAAAGTGCGACAAACTCTTCCACGGAGTAGACGCAGCCCTGAAACAACAAGGAGCGCATCCGTCTCTTAAAGAGTTTTTATTGTTCAAGGACACTATTTCGGGTGGTAGTAAATTGAAAAGTGTCAACCCAGCTGAGGTTGGGGATCTCTTAGTTACGTTGAGCCTATTTAAGGATATACTATATTTGCTTTTTTGTCTCGCATCATACGAATGCAGGTCACCATTCCTGACAAAGGCCTCCTTATTTGTGAAAATGTGCATCAAAAGTTCTAGTATATACACACTAGGCAAGGGCAAGATATTAAATTTGATGAAATATGGCCGACAAGAGTCTGTACTTTTAATATTTGCCATGCATCGAATAACACGCTTCTGAGCCAGAAAGACTTCGTTTGATGAAACCGCCGCGCCCCAGAATACAATCCCGTACTGGATAACACTGTGTACCCGACCATAATAAAAGCTAAGTAAGTAATTAAAGTCTATTATATGTTTTAAGTTTCTAATTTGGAAACATGCCGAATTGATTTTCTTAACTAAAGCGAGACAATGATTTTTCCAACTCAAATTTTCATCAATATTTAAGCCCAAAAATTTTACGGTAGTTTTTCGTTCCAAATCAAAACCATTAACCTGTACATTATCATTAGAAACTGACTTATTTTTAGAGTTAGAAGGACGGAAACGCATATAATTGGTTTTAGATAGATTCATGCATAGTTTATTGATGTTAAACCACCGACCCAGGTCATCCAGAAGTCTTTCTGCCCTTTTACATACATCCTTAGTATCCGCACCGGTTACCACAGCAGAGGTGTCATCTGCGTAAATGATCAAAGTATAATGCACAAAATTAACAATATCGTTGATTAACAGGATGAAAGGAATTGGACCCAAGATTGAGCCCTGGGGCACTCCCATTGCAATAGGTAACTGAGTAGACACAACATCCTTAATTAAACCATGTCCGTCCTCAAAGGATATTTTTACATATTGAAATCTGTTTGACAGATATGATAAAAACCAATCTGCCATTACACCACGAATGCCGTAAAGATTAAGTTTACGTACTAAGATATCGTGATCAACACAGTCAAAGGCACGAGATAGGTCGCAAAAGACTCCGGCCGGATATTCACCGCTATCTAGAGATTTATACACGTCGTTTGTAAAATGAAGAATAGCGGATATTGTGGAAAATTGTTTTCTAAAACCATGTTGTTTATTTGTAATGATATTGTTCTTTTCCAGGTGACTAAGCCACCTGTCCAACATTGCGTACTCAAAAACCTTGGAAAGACTTGAACTTATTGAAATGGGGCGATAATTCGATATACTAGAGACTGAATCTTTTTTGTGTATAGGATAGACTGTCGAAATTTTAAGTAGAATGGGATACACACCACTCTCCAGGGATAAGTTAATAAGCTTAGTCAGCGGTTCAACGATATAGGGAGAAATCCGTATTAATAAGCTACTAGGTATCTCATCCGGGCCCGAACTGTTTTTATTTTTGATTTGATTGAATAAGTTTAAGACTTCTTGTTCGTGAAACGGCAAGGCGCACATGCTACCGCATGGACTTAAATTTACCCCAAAAGAGCAAGAGCCTGCGGACACAGCAGGGATGGAAGCCGCGATCCTTCTGGGCTCACCAACAAAAAACTCATTGAAGGCATCTGCCACCTCAGTGGGCCCATCAACCATCACATTGTCAAGCAAAAGTGCAATATTGCCGGCGCTCCTGCCATTAGAGCCCGACATAATAGACCACGCGGTTTTACTTGGATTATTGGAACTAGCAATCTTACGGTTAAAGAAATCTCTCTTGGACCTCCTCACCAATCCAGCGTGAGAACGCCTTGCCCTTTCGTAGGGCTCAATAAAGGACGGATACCGTAGCTGCAGACTGTATAAGTTTCTTAAGTTACAACTGGATACACAAACATCATCACTAATCCAGCCATCGCGATTTGATACTTTATTGCAAGAAATAAGTTTTTTTGGAAAACAAACTTGGAATAGAGACACAATAGTTTCATGAAAGAATTGGAAGGCTTCATCAAAATTATTGAATTGACTAAAGTCCGGCCAAACTTGGTCATAGAGGTACATTTGGAATCGTTGAATAGATTGTTTATTAAATATACGAGCGAATTTTTTAGAGGAACTGTCAACATTCACATTTTCAAACAATCCAGTTCGAAAAACTACATAGTATAGTTAAATATATATATGGAAGGAATTTCATTATATGCAATGCAACAACGTTTGCTTCTAAACCAGTTCCTCTAGTAAAATAAAATGAATATTTTCTTTGAATTATATCTACACCTTTTAAATCGGGACGCGTGGTATCTGGAATTCCCGTCCCTGTTATATGATGAATTTCTATTTTAATGACACCGTGACAATGACAATTCGATATAAAAACAAAACAACATAAAGACTGCTCATGTTACACGCCCCCCTTTTATTTATTATTTAATAAAGCATGTAATCTTGAAATCTGCTTGGCATTCTTATGACTCTTCCTTTAGACGATACCTTTTCCCCATTATTGTGAACCTTGGTAGAGCGATCAATTTCTGTATCCAGAGGATGATTCTTCATCTGCTCTCCTGGACCAACACTTGCTTGAATCTCTGCGATAGGTGGAGTTGACCCTTTAGATGGGGTTTTCTTTAAATGAATCCTATTTCTTCTAATTTCACCTCCTTCCTGAGTTCGGACGTGATAACTTTCTGGGGTTTTTTCATCTTTTTTTCAGTATTTCTCCTAATATCCATTTTCGGATACTTTGCTGTTGCTACCTGGTTGTTTTTCCAATGCTGATAGTGGTTTCTTACCAATATTGTAGTAGCTGGCTGTTGTATTAAAATGTTTAAGAATATTTCGAGAGCAGGGCAATTGAGTTCTAAATTTTCCCCCATTAGAATTTCAGATGGCGAAGGAAGTGTTTGTTTAGGCGAACTATTGTATTCCATAGTGACTAAATACGGATGTTTCCCTTGATTCTTTAGTAGCATGGCTTTCAGTGTACCAACATGTCTCTCTATCAACCCATTAGATTGACTATATGTGGGGCTCGACGTTACATGGGTTATATCAAGTTCTTGTAGGAATTGTCTAAAGCTTCTTGAAAAAAAAGGGTGGTCCATTATCAGACATGATTATCGACGAAAGTCCATGGCTTTTGAATATAGTAAGCAAAGCCTCAATCGTTGACGAAACATCTTTCTTTGTCACTTTAATCAGTTCTACAAACTTACTATGATAGCCACATGCGATCAAATAATGTTGAGAATCAATTTCAAAGAAATCCACTCCTAACTCCTCCCACGGCAGTTCTGGAATCTCATGGTGAATGATTGGTTGTTTAGAATTAGATTTAGAATATTTTAAGCATATTAAACAGGATGATACTAAAATGGATAATTGCTCGTTTATGCGTGGCCAAAATACTGCTTCTAGAGCCTTTCGTAGACATGTCGTAATCCCTTGATGAGAGGAGTGTAGGTTATTGAGTACATCGAGTCTACGTTCTTTTGGAATTATAAGTCTGTTTACCTTTAAATAAAAATCCATCTAATTGAAATATTTCGCCTTTATATGGGTAGTAAGTGAATTCTAGTGGAGCTCTAGATCAGGAATATACAGTTCTTTACCCGGTTTATATTGTAGTGTTATATCGTAATATGGTTTGAGGCACCAGTCTCTTCGGATGCGTGGGTTCATATCCCACCGCTGCCACCATGTTATATGATGTATTTCTATTTTAATGACAATCACCATGACAATGACAATTCAATATAAAAACAAAACAATATAAAGACTGCTCATGTTACAGTCCCGACCCGAATCTTCAGTTACCGAGACTGATCGAGAAGTAAAACAAATGGATAGACAATATTTTTGCTTGTAGGTTTGTTATACTGCAAATTAGTGACGTATAAAACTGCTTCTCTACGTTAGCACCTACAACCTGCTTCAGCTACTTTTGGTTAGCAGTTTAAAAAAGCTGCTACTTTTTGTAGCAATTTTCCTTAAATAGCCTGAAATTTTGTTTAGAGATTTAAATTAAATATTTTTTTGGAATTATCGATAATTACGTTAGGTACTTTAAGCTAATTGCATAATTCCCATGTGTTCATTAATTGATACTTATAAGCCGATTACCTCAAAATTAAAAGCTAGGCATAATAATTATATGAATGTGGTATAAATTAAAAAGCGTGTAAGTAGGTATCGATAAACAAACAAGTTTACTGTAGGTGGTAAAGTAATATACAATAATAATATAATAAAAATTAATAAGTACCTAAATACTGTTTACCTATTCGCAGTCAGAAGAAAATTTATTCGCAATTCAAAAAGTATTCAAGTAGGTACCGATAAATAAACAAGCCGTTGACATCTTTGAACTTGGGTAAAATACGCGTCAGTGAAGACACAATCCTTTCCGTTTCATGGAAATTTAAAATCAGACGTTTCGGGATCGCCTTATTAGTGTCGTCAATCCCAGTTATTCGCTTAGGAATATTTATATATTTCGTTGGAAAACTACATTTGACATATTCACTACCGTTTATTTTCTTTTTTCACTCATAATTTTATAAATTGTCGACAATGAAACCTCCTTCGTAGCTTCCAATTTTATAGTCAATAAATTTCTTCTGGAAAACGGTCTCTTAAATAGTTGATAACATTAGCAACAATTTCGCGACTTTGTGCACTAATGGCACGTCTACCTAAATGAATTGATGTACGTTGCATTTTGGCCGGCATTATAGCTACACTGTAATAATCTGTGCACACTTTCATTATACGTGAGTAACCAATAGCACAACTGCAACTGGCTTTTCTCCCACTCCTGTCATGAGCGGGGCAATAACACGTAAGCGTAATTGTTTCAGCTCCGCCCTTTTGCACTGCGCAATTGTCACGAGCGATTTGTCGAGTATGAAGTTCAATCTTCGTGTACTTGTGAACGAAGGCTTCTTGTTCGTTCCAGCACATTTGATAAAAGTTAAGAAAGGAATTGTAATTTTTCAATCTCAGTTATTATATAACCTTTACTTCGAAGAACCTGAAATTTTTATTTGCTTACTATATAAAATACTATACTAACATAATCTTGATTTTTATCTTACATCATAACTTCATTAAAATTCATTCCTCCTTGTTCGATTTCTGGTAATGAATGGATGCATGTGAATTTTTTAAATCGGAATGAATAGATGTCGCAAAAATGCCATTTTATTTTGCAATGAACAGTCAATAGATATGTGATAAAATGCTCTCCGTAAGTTGTATAAAGTGAATACACATTCTATAGCTATTACCATTATACTCATAAGCAAATTATGGTTTCTCACTGTAATCTATTACACACTCGATATTGACCATAAAATTATACGTACATGCAGGCTAACATGTTACGATTTTTCAACAAGGACGTACTTGCCAAAGAAGAGGAATGGGAAATATTACACAGCGCAGACGTAAGACTACACGTACGTATATTTTATTTATGAATCAAGCTTGTCGAATGAGCGTATAGTTGTTTTTTTTTAATTGATAAATACATACGACGGATATCAAAGAATCGTTTTCATTTCGCGCTGGGAAAAATACATCAACTCCTCATTGTCAGGACGCCCATTGATAAATAATCGCTAGACATATCCGATAGTATACATTTCAAATAAATACCAACAAGAGAAAAACGGAAACCTTGTTATAAATATATGTAAACGCACGTAATTTTTTTCTATAACCATATTAGGGACTTGATTCTAACCAGGATGTTATACGTACTCGCGACCGCTATCCTATGGATACATTGGCTAATTGCTGAATAATGAAATTGCGCGTAAAAGGTTGGAGCCATTGTTTGTCTGGATCAGTTAGATAAATATAGTTAGTCGTAATGATAGTTGTGGTGTATAATGAGCCGCAGTAGATGCAAAAGATCTCATTTTGCAATGCGGAATAATAGGTTATTGAATATATCAATGATCTTTGCGCTCTTGCAAAAGAAGCTTCATTATCAAGGAGAAAACCATAACGTAATGCATCCTACACGTAGATTAAATAGGAAAACTTTCTACCTCTCCCTTATTTAACCTTCCGTCGGGCGCAAAATACTGGCATGCATGCAGTACAAGTACAATGAAGTAGAGATACATAGACCTTTATCTGTCCGATATTATACAATATTGTATAGTTCGATGTTAGAGATGGATATTGTCGTGGAATGAGCATTTGATATTATTTAAGTGGTAACTTGCTCGGCTTACTTTTATAAATTTTTAAAAATAATACGGGTTATTAAGAAAATGATATAAAGTGTAGCAGAAAGACAGCCGGACGACGTCTAGGTGACGCAGGAAATCTCTGCATGTGGCAAGTCCTTCAAAGCATTTTCCTTCAGGAAGTAAAGATGATCAGCAGTGATATACCTACACATCGAAATCGATTATTAGAATTTAAATAGTTTATTTTTATAACAGCTATTGACAGATCAAAGTTGGATCTAAGTTCAATTCAAATGAACATTTTTACTTTTTTACAGTGTACTTATGTTATTTAAACTTAGTCTAATAATATTTTTATGTGCATTGGCAATCCAATTGCATTGATATGTCAACAGAAAGACATGGAAAATTGCTGGAATTCGGTTTCGTCAAAATGTCTTGTGTATAAATAGTTGCCGACTTATTGCACTGTAATTAATTTTTTTGCGCATCCGTCCAGAAACACTCATTTTGCAGTACTTCAAAGTAAATATGTCACTAAAGGTTAGGTACACTAGATTCCACATAATAGACGTAATAAATTGCACTTATTGATAAATAGATATTAAAATAGAGAGGAAATTACAGAAAAAGATTTATTCTGGGAAACGTCAAATAGTAAGGTATGTAACAGGTGTGTCAACTTGTATCGTGAACTCTCTAGTGTCAAAATTCTTTTCTATTTCAATTCAAAATTAGATTTGTCGACCCAAAAAACATTGTATAACATACGGCCAGAAACTCTTTTGCGAGTATTTTGTACTTGTGGGTGATGAAAACCGTACTCATACTCGCAAACTGTAGTTTCTGGCCTAGTAATACAATAAAAACTATTATTTTTATTGCGAATTTACAATAGTAATAAGTGTCGAAACATTTTTAAATGTATTTTTCTCATGATCTAGAGACACCTACCTTTACTTTATTTTAAATGTAACGTTATTCCAGAATTTTGCAATAATTATTTATTTTAATTTTGTATAAACAATCGACAGTCCATTCGGTCACATGGACATTCTCATGTATTAAACATCTTATATTCCCCTCACTTCGATGAAATTAACAAACTCTCTGAGACAGTTTGTCCCTCTTGACGAAAGACCATCGCTATAAAAGTCTGTTAGAATTTTTCAATTCGAAAGGATTCACCAGCCAACCTCCGTCAGAGGCAGGCATGTTAATTTTGTAAAATTTAACGGCTATTTTGATAAAATCCAATGTCATTCCAAATTCCAACCTAAAAATGTTTGTTAATTGTTAAACAAAGTTATCACATCAATTTTTATCCAATTTTACCCATAATCTTCTTTTCCCCAATGACGATTTTCCTGAGATATGTTCCTGTCCCGAGCCATCCTTCGTGTTTAGAAGTACAATGTACCAGGGCCCCTATCAGGTCATACCTGCCTACTTTGATGTCCGGTGAATTCATCCCTTTCGAATGTATTGCTCGTCCAAATCTATCTAAAAATAAACGTATTATTTTAATCCTAATCTAAATTTAAATATACTTATAAGAAATTTCATTTTATACGTTCCACAAATTTTGAGGTTAGGAATTTTGTATAATCGCTGATTTTGTGCAATCACTGGGGAAAATTGTATAAGTTGCTACTTTTCTATGTTAACATTTTGATATGTATTTTGCGGCACGAAATCCAGTAATTTACCATTAACGTTGGACATTTGTTTCACCCTTCTCTTAAGCATAGAATAACTCAGATTGAACGTTCAGAAAACGCTGGAATTTTGAAATTTAATTTTAAATATATTTATGTTTTCCATGGTGAATTCATATTGCAAAAAGTGGAATTACCAAGAAAACGTAATTTGTTATTGAATAAGCGAGCTCACGTAACTTACCTGAGATAAAAATATCCTTATATTTATGCTGCTTTGTACACGGTTCACATTTCCAACTTTGTTATTAAATAAAACCACTTTTGTCGCACTTAAATCTTTCCCTTATATTCAAGATTGATCATATCGATGTACAAGAGTCTCGTGCGTATGATATCGCGGAACTGGGCGTTGTAAACATGCATATTGAAAGAGAACATTTTGGGGCAGTCTCAACTAGCATCTCCTCACGTACTGAAGTAATAAAAAGAAGGGTTAACTAGTCATTCGCAATTTTTTTGTCAGTTGTTTCTGACATTTGAGCATACTTATGATATTAAAAAGTAATTAATGTAGATGACATTGGGATGTTAAAATTTGTTTTTCCTAATTTCATTAAAGCATTATTTTTTTTCCTACAGGGCTGTATGCTCTCTGTAGCCTTACAATATGTACAATACTAATAACTATTTATTAGTAAACTGAAAACAGTTTTAAAGCATAAAAGATATCAATAGGTTCTGTCCACAAATACGCATGCCTGGTTGCATAAGCTATAGTAGATGCAATTATTATTTATAACTTACTTCATAAATGTTTTATTTGGTATGCTGTTTGTTTTTTTAATGTTTAAATTATACAATTTTTTTTATGTTTCGAATTTTGCTTTTTGTTCTTTTTCAAAATATTTACAACTTAACTATTTCCTACTGATAACCCAACAGTGTTTTTCAAAAGTTTAACTTTATTATTTTTATTGTAATGAATTACCACACACACACACACATATAATTTACACATATTAAACAAACACACCACAAGACTGAGTGACTCATACCAAAGAGGCAGCCATACAATTCCTCGTTTTGTGACAAGGACGGTCAGAAATCGCCAGCCACAGGTTTGATGACAACTTAAAGATGATCAGTGAGGTTCCACACAAATCCTTCACACACACAGACATCATCCTAACACGACAGATTTCAATTAATCCGAACGGAATGACAGCCCAGTGTTATTTTTGAAAAACTTGGAACAAACAAGCCACTATTTCAAAATTAAAATAGAAAACAGATTTTTAGATTTTTAGAAATTTCACATTTTTCCAAAATATCATATTGCTTTTGTTACATATCACGCGATTGAATTTAAGCGAATCAGGAGAGAGCGTCACTTGAACTTTGTTGTAATTTCCATAGTTACAGTCGACATTAATGGCAATCAAACGCATTGCGAGGAAAAGACGTCCTTTTTTCCGCTAAAATCTTCGACATATATAAGCTCACTCTCTATCCGAGATCATCCTAAAAGTTTAAAATCACTTAAAATTGTTGAAAACTAGTTCACTCTTACGGCTTTCTGAATAAAGAAAACCGTTATCCTGAAGATTGAGTTAAACCACCTGAGTCCAGATTTATTCCTGAAAGTTCCAGCACGTCCCAAATCACTGAATCACTCATTTGACGACCCAGACAGCGGGAAAGGTCAATCGTTTAAATTCCTACCCTTTTATACGGATATTTAACCAAGATCGATCACAAAATCGAATTAATTATCAGAGAAAAAAACATCTTGAAATCATTATAGATATTCAACTGTATGTAGGCAGCATATAAGATTCTGACATCAGGTTTTAATCATCAAAGGTATTTAAAGTTAATTTATTTAATAAATCTTCAGAAATTCGATTATAAGATTAGGTATTTTTTCCACGATTTAAGCATGTCTTAACCATATTTATTAAAACTACATCTAGTGTCAGAGTATCAAAGTTTATAGTTATTATAGTCTAAGCAAATTACTTTAATTAATTTCAAATGTTCCTTAATAGATCAGTTTACCCGAACTTTAATTAGTAAATTTATAACCAGTAATAATAATAATTAAATAAAACTTAGAGATTAAATTTCCACTATGCCGAAATAAGACGCACATTGTTAATTAGATGTAATTTATTTATTTTTTCCATACAATTTTTACTGTATTCGACCTTTTTACTACATTCATTTTGTTATTGTTTCCTGTTTAATTCTGAATTGGTTATTTTTTTTATGACACAATCGGGCTACGAACCGCAAGATACAATAAAGAGAAAAAGATAAAACCCTGAGATAAGTAGTTACGTTATTTGTTATTTTATTTAAGACAAGGATTACTTTTTTTTTTTTTTATTATTACATTCAATACAATATCAATATTTAACATAAAATAGTTTCTGAAAGACAATCATACTTTAAACACTAACGACAAACTGAATGTATTGTTGTGGGGGTGGTTATGAGTCGTTCTTATAAATTCAAATCGGTTTAAAGATTTGTTTATTTTAAAAATATGGATCCTTCTATATCTGTTTTATACAGCCAATCAAAACGGAATCACCTATCTTTAATACGTGAGGCGAACAGGGACTATTACAAGCCATGAATTCGTGGGATGGAGAACCGTATAGTGGTGCTCTGCGGGGGTTGTGGCAGAATTAATTAACAGAATACTATTGTCATAACTTAACTTTACATCGGCGAGAATGTATCCACATACGTTTATCAAAATTACTATACATGTGTAATTAAACTAATTTCATTTGAACGCAGTATTCACAAGAAGACTACACGCAGCACGACCTGCTTCGCGTGCCCTTTTGAAATATAAATGCTAACGCCTTGCTGCATTGCTTTTTTTGTGTAAAGAGGAAAAGAGCTAGTAAGTAGGTTTATAGGTATCGCCCCATAAATCAAAACGATCAAGATGCATAAATGTACTATAAATTAATTTTACATGACTGTCCTCGTAAAATGTGACCAAGTATAAAATTCCTTAGTAATTGGATTTCGTTGCTGATAATTATTTTTAAAATACCGCATTAACCACTTTGCGAAATAATCATGTAGAATTTTTAAAACTATACACGATTTACCTAAGAATTTTTTTCAAGTAATAACTAGTATGTCAAATTTTTTACTTTCCCCTTTTTTTCGTTAAAGTAAAGTCAGGTAAGTGTGTAACCGGGGCAAGTGTGTAGATTGGCTACATTTATTTTTAAAATTAAATAAGGATGTTCCTCTGTTATTTACTAATGTACTAAACTTCAAACTAGTTTTACAAATAAAATTCACATTGTTACGTAATAACTTAGATACTTGTTAAATTATTATACCTTATTAAAAGGCATCAGTATTGTATTAGGCACTTGGTCGAACTAAAGGATAATGCTATTAATATATAAAATGCGGAACGATTACACACTTCCCCCATTTTGCTGGGTAAGTGTGTAGTATTGACACTGTTTAAAATTTCATTTTTTTTCCTAGTAAACCTTGATAATTATGAAAGGTTATCTTTAAAGGCTTACAACTGGGCATACATTACGTACTTCTATGTGTAAATTTATCAAAATGTCTTATTATGTGAACAGTGTTACATTTTCTTCACGCTATCAATTTTTACTTACACACGTACCTGACCTTACCTTATGCCTTCTCCAAATTCTTTAAATACCTTTTTGACATTTATTGTGACCTTCTCTTTACATCATTGGTACCTAAAAATCGAGATTACTCATCACAAAATCTTGAACTTCAATTTTATAAGTAAATAAGTAAGTAATATATTTCGCTCTATAAATACAATAGTGTAGAAGAAGCCCTTACACTCAAGCATGGTTGTCGACGCATGCTTCTTGCTCCCGTTAAGCCGCGTTCACATTATACGAAAAAGTCGAACGGCTCCAGCGGCCAGGCCACTCGGCAATGCCGGTCAACAAAGGCCGAGAGGCATCAAAACATCCACACCTGCGTCGGCAATTTCGGCATTCGGGGTTATTTATAGCATTCAGTGACAACAATGTTGTCCGAGGAGGATTTACTTCTCGCTCTTCTCTTTTATAATAATTAATAGAGAAAAGCATCGCTCCCGACGCAGACGGCGCTTTTCGGTACGGCTCTTACGTCTCTTAAGTAGAACACGATATGGAACCACAGATCTAATGAACGACTTATTAATGGACGATTTGGACGAATTGAATCTGGAATTAGATTGGATGCAGGGTTTAAAACTTTTTTCGATGAAAAGTTGTGACTTTGAAGCTTTTTTGAATCTGGTTGGGTCAAAATTAAGAAGCATATACGTTTATTCAGAAAAGCTATATCTGCCAATGATATGATGATTTATGTTCGAAATGGATGCAGCTGAAGCATTTTTCCAAATGTTAGAATGGATTTGCACACATTGAGACTATCGATTCGCAACAGTATATCTTCTCTGCGGAGTTCTAGTATGATTCACAAATTTGGTAGTTTGTGAATTGTGAATTTTTAACTGTAAAAACTCTCGAACAGTTAAGAGTAGAAGAAAACCAAAACACACATATATTAACTTTATGCTATTTTTACAATAGCGACGTTTCGGCAAAAACCTTTCTCAAATTATTCCTACAGTTGAGAAGAAATTTGATGTGGTATTCTGTCTTCATCAGTTTTTTCTGTACTTTTTCTCATCTTCCTAGGCAAAAGTAATTTGGATAGCATTAGAAGATGGCAAAAATGGGTGATTAGTTTCGTAATGTTATTATTTTTTGTGGAATTGGTATAGTTGTTTATTTTTTAGATCTTATTGTATTTTTTATCATGTCAAAGTAACTGATGAATTGTCGATTCTATACTTGTCAAAATATTATTTACTGGAATTCTTTTTTGTGAATTGAAATGAAGACCAAATTTCGGCCCTAAACTTGGTATCTTTGAAATATTAGATGGAATATCTACGTTTGAAATATTACTAATCCATTTCTTATTAAAGCTAGATTCAACTGTCTTTCTTTTATCTTAAAGAAATTAATTCTAGTTTCAGTTTATTTTGTAACGTGTCGTTACAAAGAAAAATTCATTTCAGTATTTGTTTTAATTTAATGATTTATTTTGGCATAAATCTCCGGTTCATTTGATGAATTTTTCTTAATTTTACTTTGGTACAGCCGCATGCATTCGTTAATTTGTTTTTTTCCGCCGCGCGCTAGTTCTTAATTTCTTGTTCTCAGTGTGTCGCGTCCCCACGCGCTGCACGTTGAATCTACGCACGCTTCAAATCCCCACCGGCACCGCGGGGCTATTTAAGCCGTGCAGATTACAGATCGTTGCCGCCTTTCGAGTGTGGCGCGACGTAATCTTCCGCCCCGGTCGCATGATTACAGATCGTTGCCGCCTTTCGAGCGTGGCGCGACGTAATCTTCCGTATTTCGTTCGATTATCGTTCGTACCCACCCTCCGGGGGGTGGCGTGACGTAACTTTTGCAAACTCCGCATAAAGGTTCGTGAATCCGCGTCTCGAATCTACCGAATTACGACACTACGTGTATTTTGATACACCCTGTGTAACTTACTCGGCAAAGTAGTAATTTCAACCGCACCGTTAATATTCAAAAACCGATTAATTACGCTGCCTAGTAATTCTCATGTCGAACGTTAAAATACTAACGTAAACCCCTGTAAATATACTCTTTTACATGTTATTGTTTCCGACCGTCAAGAAATTGTAAATAAGCCGTGTATAGTTAAATCATTGTAAGTTATTATTATATGTATGTCAAATTTGCTTACCTGTATATATTTGTGTATGCGAATCTTTTTTGTCTTGCCGTTGTCTTGAGGAATAAAAACACGAAAATCAACGAATTGTTTCACTTGAACACATATTATTTATTGCGTACACCAAAGATTAGAATCCTGGACATTAACTCACACTCAGAGCTACCTTCTAGAGGGTTAATTTAATTCATTTAAATTTTTGTACGACGTTTGCAAGTACGCAATATAAACAAACATCTTCGCGGGTATTTACGATCGGACAAACTGACCGCCGCTGCTAGCTCCGCCACGGAAGATTCCAGCACTACGCTTTATCAGTTACGAGGATCACTCATAAAGTCATTAAGCGAAGCGACAGGTGATAAGCGTATTTCAAAAGTAAGTTCGTAAAATCTTTAAAGCAAGCACACGCAAAGTCACATACTCCATACCCGAGCAAGTAAAGAACGTCGTTACAATTTAAGAATAAAACATAAATCTAACTAACTGAGGATTTAAGAGGTTTTACAAAGAAATTACTATTTCGCAATAATCTCCTCTCATATATTTCTTCATACTTCAATTCCTGCTATATTGCTTTGCATTTCATTCCCCCTTGTTTCCTTCACTTGTTGTGTTTGGATCCAATATTATTCTCAGTATCTTTCGTTCATTTATTTTCAGCTCTTCATCTTTGTTCATCACTATTGTTTTTATAGCGAACGCAATTATAGGTCTCTTAAAGTTTTAATTAAGGTTCCATATATTTTTATTTTATTTGTTTCGCAGATGTTTTTGATGCTTTGACATAATAATTGTCTTGAGAAATGAATCGAATCTGAGCTAATCTGGTAATACGTAAAAACATAATTGTAAAAACCAACTACTGCAACGTTTAACTTAGCCTTTTTTGTGCAGCGTTTAAAATATACCTAATCATCGTAAAATTCATGTGAATATAGCGAAGCTATCATCACACGGGAAAAAGAAGACATTTAACCAAAGGTTTCACAAACATATTAAAAGATTTATGCCACGGTGTTACATTAACTACCGTATAATGATGCTTTCAAATATCTCTGAAGAAGCTCTAGATCAAAAATAACCTAAGTAAATTCTTAATATTGCTGCGTTAAGCCGCATAATTATAGAGCCAAACCTAAAAGCCTTTTAAACTAAACCAAACATAGGGCACATTAAAATAACGTTAATGTTTTCAATCACCGCAGCGAGCAGAAAAACTAATTTTAAAATCGTCATGCCACTGGACGCGGTACATCAGGATTTTATTACGACCTAAATAATATCTGATTTAATGGCTGTTTTCGGTCTACAATTTACAATTTGTCACAGTTATCAGTGACCATCCTTCCCACGGGCTTCCTCGTATTCCAACTAACCAGTAATTACTATATCAAAAATTACATTCTGCACCCGAGGTCCGAATATTTAAACGCGAAGTCGAGCTTTTACGACAAGGAAACGCAGTGAACCCGAACCGCGTGGTTATATACATACATACATACCGCGTATATCAGCGCCGTCATTACGATGTTCTGAATTATCGACTTCTTCTACGAGCCTCATTATCGCGGTCGTTATTATCGGAGTAATTCGATAGTTTCGAGAATCTAACTGTCAAAATTCGTCGTTAGTCGTGCGGCTACAGATAATGGTTCTGTAAACCTTTCCGGTCTCGTATAAATGAAATTCGATTTGATTATAACCGCCTAATTATATATTCGATTCGTCAGTGATAATGATATCAAATTACATCGAGTTGAGGGCAGGTGTTTTGACTAGTGTGTAATCGCTACACATTTCGATGTGTTTATACAGTAGATTCGAAGAATGCAATGAATAGTGGCCATTGTACTTTTTAGTAGGATAACCTCATTTCTATGTAAAGGTCATACACTCTAAAAAAAATAAACACAATTTTACTCATATTTATAAGTATAAATACATTGTAATGCTGCAGACCAGAACACATTCATGGAAAAGCATGGGGATTACGACCAAATGTGACGTACTGGACATACGTCACAGTGGAAGCAACAAACTGAACCTACCAGGATACTGAGGCTTACGTGTTTAGGAATAACAGACGCAATTAGGACTACTCCTATAGCAGAAATGGAATAACTACTAGACCTCCCTTCGTTCCACCTGCTGATAACGGAAAGGTTCAGGTCAGAGGCAGGTTCAAGGAATTGATTCGATTTACAGACGGATCAAAAACCGAGAACAGGATTACGACACCTTATTATAGAATTGGAATCTATATAAGGTGAGAAACATAATGATCACCTTCCGCTACGAAAATATGCCACAGCCTTTAGGTAAAGCATATGCAATATTGCTTTGTGCATCAGAGACAAGGCTGAAAGCCCTGCATTAGCCAACTACCTTGCGAAGTGTCTACTAGTGCGAGGAGTCGCCATCGTCAGTTCCAATCTCGCTCTGATCAGTAGCGGTAACTGTTTTCTTTATCCAAGGCCGTAATGATGATTAGGAGGGAGATTTGGCTAGTGTGTGATAAGTAATAAATTGCTTACGCTTTATTAACCCCTTAAAAAAGAAAAGAAAAATCAATCAGAGGATTTACAAAAGCAAGCAGTTCTATATTACAGCAGACACAGAAATACTGGAGGCACCAATGAACTCCAAAATACAATCAGGATTGATTTGATCTGTATTCGAAAACTGAATAGACTGACAGATCGCACAGTGGCTTCTGTGGCTTATTTGCTAGTATAAGTCAATTTATTTGAATTAGGCGGTCGAGTTGTGTACTAAAATAGAGGCTAATAATTGCAGATATTTGTATTTTACCGAATTTATTAAATATGGTAGACTTCTTCGAAGTAAACTCGTAATTTTATTCGTCATTTATTGAAATACTTGACGTTTTACTACAGCTCAAAACTGTTTCTTCGAGGTGGCTTATAAAAAATGGAGACGTTTGAAGGTGTTGATATTTTATTTTAAAATTGTCATAGTTCAGTTATGGTGTATACTAAATTGGATGAATATATTGCAGTTAAACATAGCGTTTTTTTTCGGAGTAGCACAAACACAAAAATTCAGAAAGATCTACGCTAGTATACAAGTTTAAACAGTGTATTTATGAAGAAACTATAATGAACAAGAAGCTGATAAATTAATACTGATGTTATAAAAAAGAAAGATATAATTTCGCTGGAACCAAGTTCTCGCAACGTAAAGGATAAAGAAGAAATAAATAAAGAGATTGTTAGATCAGAAGGAAGAACTTGCTGGTGCTACTGTTGGTAGTCCAGTCCAAAAAAAGGTGCATTTATTAAAATAACAATTTGGTTGTTTGGTAGGCCACAAAAAAGCATTTGATGAATGTAGTTTACGCGAAAAAAGATGTGATGCGATATCAACGTCAGAATTTAGTTTTTGCAACTGAACCTCATTTGGGAAATAGTAATCGTTCGGCTGCATAAGTGTTGAATGATGTTGCCTCCACCACAAAATACACCGAAGGAGAAGCGTTATCGTTAATTACTAACGCTGAACTAACCCCACATCAATACCAAATAACACAAAAGTATTTATTTCAAATGTCTTGATCTTTATAAATATCTTTCTATATTGTGTTGTCTTATTTAATATAAATAAAAATCAAAGGGTGTATGTTGTACCTGAGCAAATGTCAATAAACATTATTATTAGTATTCCCTGTACAATAGTACTATCACAACTGCGAAGATTATATATATAAATTTGGACTGGATTTAGGCATAAATGTTGCCGTTATTATTTCGCCCTACGAACGCAATCGGGACCACTGTGGATCGTAATAAAGTCACTTTACTGTGGGTGCTCGGACATTCGGCAACCGAAAAAAATGAAAAAAACGATGAGTTAGTAAAGAAGCGATCATCGACTTCGTATATAGGCTCAGAACATGTTCTAAAAGTGCTCAAAAACACAGCACAATAGCAGCTAAGAACTGGGTAAAGGAAAAACACAAAGAACGTTGAGATAAAATAACTAGGCAAATTCATGAAAAGAAACCCAGAGGCTTATATCGATCAACCAGACTGCGACCTGTACAGATCTGTACAAAATAACGGAACACCAAATACAATAAATAATAATAAATAATAATAATATTTATTGACGTAGTCGTTACTATACAGTATGTTAGGCAATCAAATATAGATACTGTTGTAGTACTCACATTATAGTACATTACACATAACAACTTAAAATTTAAAAAAAAAATAAAACAAGCCTAATTATTATTGAACACGCTAACAAATTCGTCCATGGAATATACACAATTTTGCATTAGTAACTTTTTTTAGTTTAGATTTAAATACGTTTTCTTCAGTACTGATTTTAAAGATTCTGGCAGGAGATTAAAGTCTGACTCCTATTGAGGATAGTGCCTGCCTCGTCATATTAAGTTTGTTGAAGGTGTGTCTGTAGTTATCCTTTCCTCTGGTATTATAGTCGTGATTTTTACTGTTTTCTTCGTCTTTATTTTTAAATATATAAGTGAGAATTTCGAGAATATAAATCGTTATAAAAGAATCAGGAAGCCGTTAATATTAGTGATACATCTGAACAATTCTTTTCTGAGATAGAAAACCACACGTGCATGACTCGACGGCCCCAGAAGGCAATGCCATATTTCAGCCTAGAATACACCTCAGGGTATAAAAACACGGTATTAACTCTAAGGGCAATAAACTTTTTAAGTTCCTAATTTGATGCAAGCTTTATTCAGTAATAACATCGGTACAATGTTTCTCCCAGTTTAAAGTCTCCTCTATATAAATTCCAAGAAATTTCACCTGACTCCTAGGCGATAAAAAAAGTTGTTAACAGAAATATTGACATCCAAGTTTAATTAGATATCGCCGTGTAAACAACATATAGTTAGTCTTTGAAAGATTTAGGTGCAATCTATTAGTTGTCAGTTGCGACAATAATGTATTTGCTCTATCCTGTACGTTGATAGGATTATTTTCCTGTAACAACTGCAGAGGTATCGTTTGCATAAATAAACAAGTGTGTTTATTAATGAAGTCAACGATATCATTAATAAAAAATAAAAAAAAACAGGACCTAAATTGAGCCCTGTGGCACACGTAAAGTAATAGACAATATAGAAAGAAAACTGATTGAAAACGTTGTTAGATGATTTGTGTCAAATTTTAACAAATGTTGCCTCCTTGTTAAAAGGAATAAATCAGCTTGCAAACACCCCGCGAATCCCGCAACGCTCCAACTTCCCCGATAAAAATGCCATGGTCAACACAGTCGAAAGCTCTAGAAAGATCACAGAAGACACCCATTGTATACTCACCTCCGTCAAATAACTGCACAATGTCGTTGATAAAGAAGTGAACCGCTGTCATAGTACACTGTAAAAAGTACAGTATTTTGCCATGGTAAATCAGGAATATTACATGTAATAACGTTGTGAATTCCACAATAAATCATGTAAATTTTGTTTTACATGTTTTTTCTAGGATATTTAACATGGAAAAGAAATTTCGGTAAAATTTATAGCTTTCTCATGTAAGTTAAGATGTAACAAAATTCAAAAGGAAAATACAGGAAAAAAAAACATGTACAATTTTGTATTTACTATCAAAATTACTTAAAAGTGTAAAATTGACATTTTTTTGGGTATTTAGTGCCTTTAAAAGTAATTTTTACTAGTGAACTATTATTTTGCTGTAAAACTATGAGGATCTTTTATATTTATTTGTTTTTACTTGAATTTTCGGGTAAAACTATAGATATATGGAAATACGAAATTCATACGCCGCAATGTGATTGGTTATTGGATTATTTATCTGTGCGCGTAGGTAATTCTATTCGCTTGTCGAACTTGTTATTGGCTCAATGATATCATGTACGTCACAAACAATCGTAGGTTTCGCGTAAGCGTGTTCATTCTTGATCCCTGGTTGAGCGAGTCAGTATGACCTATTAGGTCCTATAAAAGAATTAGGTAATTTGCTTGCTCTCTTTATAAAAATACATATGAAAATTACTTCAGTGTTCGGTAAATATAGAGTTCATATAAATATTACATACGAATTTTACAGTACAATCTTTGAAAAACACATCAGCATTTGAAATTTACTAGATGGCAGAAATTTTACCTTATGAAGCAAATTTACCTCTAAAATTGTAGGCAACTTTGTTACCAACGATTTTACATGTAATTTTACTGCAACTTTTTTTACAGTGTAGAATGGTCCTGCCGAATACCATGCTGTCTATCAACAATAATATTATTTCGCTCAAGATGATCAAGAATCCTCGAAAGCATCGCATATTCTAATACTTTCGAGAAGCTAGATAACAAAAATACTCCAACCCCTCTCAGCCAGAGGGGTCTAGGAGAAGTTTACAGCATTACCAGTACCACAGTTTGGAGTATTTTGTCTAGGAGAAGTTTACAGAGAAGCTACAGTTTACCAAAACAGGACGACAATTCGCCACACTATTCCTGTCATTCCTCTTATGAATCGGTTGAGCAACAGACGCTTTCAGAGCAGCAGGAAAGACGCCGCTCCTAAAAGAGAAATTGACCGATTGAGTTAGAGGCTGAACTAAATATGGTAAAAGCTTTTTCAGAATGTTACGCCGTACATGCCGTCAAATCCTGAACTATTTTTACTTTTTAATCTACCAAATATACCTAATATCTCACCTTCAGTAAAAAGGCTAGGCACATATACTCCCGCAGCCACTCCCAGATCCGTTATTCCATTTCAATTACCATTTAAATTATTTGCTATTCTATTCACAATATTTTGAGGTTCACTAATAAAGAATCCATTAAATAAATTGGCTACCTTCAAGGAGTCATCGACAACATGATCACCCACCAAGAGTGAAATATTTTTGTTATTTTGCATACCATGCTTCTCGACTTCGATTGCTAGAGTTAAGAATCTTATCAGAGAAATATAACGATTTCGCAGATCTTATTGTTAGTAGGGCATTGTGCTTACGTTTTGCTTGAAGGTAAATGCCTCTTAGTTGGGGTTATACAAAAAGCCAAGGAGCTGTAGTGTTTCCAGAGACTTCAAGTTTCGACAGCTCCCACAATAAAAATATATGCAATGCAATTTACACACAAACACACACACACACACACATTGCAGTATTGTGCGTTAAACTTTGCAAATATTCCTAACGTAAATACTCCAGCTATGCTGGGCATATCACCGGTAACACAATGAAAGTTCCCATCTCCAGGCAAAAGGCGAGGATATCTTTTTGTGGAATTAGCATAACTGAACAATTGTGAGGCAAACGAAATGCTTCTGCGTCCAGGATTCGGAACTTCTGATAGCCATTCGTCTGTTTATACTTATCAACGATAGTAAAAGCTATTAACGAATTTTTGTTTGAAGTTGGTAAATTATTTGATGCGGCCGTACATCAAATAATTTTAGTTAAAATAGATTATTCTGCGTGCATATTTAGGGCTAACTTATCTACATTTCTTTTCTATTAATTGAAAAACCCATCCGGTGAAATTTGACGTACTCGAAATTTGTAGTAATGAGCAGTGCAATGAAATAAAAATGATTGTGCGATCTGAGCAACAATATTCATTCATTCGAAAGATCGAATTCCCCCACGTACTGATTCATCTTTCCTCCTAAATCAAATTCTGTTCAGCAACTCCACTGGCTCGCTCCAATTTTTCGGATAATTGCCACCGTTGACTGTATATTTGGGTATTTAAGCGTCCCAGCTTTATCCGTATACATACCTACTAGTCGCTTTCCATGAATTATAAAACAATTATACTCACGAAACTACGTATGGCATGAAAGCTTTGGGCGCTGCTTTAATTATTATTTAATATTCTCGCCTGCGTTTAGTAATTGTGATAGCCCTAAGGGGTTGAGGCTAACTACCATAAAATTAATGTTGAGATCGGTAGGTACAATGACCGCCACGTTGTTTTTTTTTCCCTCTCCAACTTATATAAGTTTAAAAGTGTTTCTCTCTAATACGAGCGCAGCGTATTCCGTCAATCAAAAAATGAATTCAACTCGTTCGGTTCTTGCATCTCTTTTTTTTACGTGTTCAATCGCTTGACGCTTGAATTTAAAATCGCACAAAAATGTTAATTACACGAGAAACGCTGCTGAGAGATATATATTCAGGTATTTAAAGCGTAAAACTTTTTTCTATCGTAATTTTGTATATTTTATAAAGAATACTTTTCGATCCTTTAAAGTTGCTAAATATCTAAATGACACCCAAATATCCTCCAACTACGCCACAAGAAAGCTTAGAAAAATATGTTATATTTCCATTGTCGTCACTAGATAATACTACTAGTACTATAGAGATACTTAATGCCTTGTGATATTAAAATGTTTCAAATTACATGCACACATTTTAACATCCCATTAATCATATAACTTTCAGTACCTATTTCATATTTTTTTTTAATTTTTCTCTAAAATTTGTTAAAACATTTATGGGTACCACAACATCTAGAATTTAAAAATAAAAACCGAATTGTTTCTGGAATTTTCAAAAAAAATCAATGACATTTAATGGATTTATTCCTTTTACTTTTTGCTCACACATGAATGAAAATTAAAATGAACATTTCGGTAATTTTTCATATATATGTATAGATATATCCCGGTTTAGAGCTTCATAATTATGGTGGGCCTAAGTATATGGAAAAACAATTGCAAAATGCGTTTCCGAGAAATTTTGAAGTTTGTATTTTTTTTAAATGCACTACACCCTGCATAATGTAAAAGAAATTAAATTATTTTAATTTATGATGCAAAATAGACAATACAATATTGTCTTAAATCGACTAATGAAGAAGTTACAGTGGATTTTAGTTGATGCCAAAGATATGCTTTAATTCTGTAAAATTTAGGGTGGTATAAAGAATCAACTTTTGACAAGACAGATACATGTTTTTGTGTTCAATGTTTATTTTAACATATTACATCATAAAATAATTTCGTTTAAATTAAATTGAAAAGAAGAAAGTAAATGTATAATTCATAAATACTCCTCAAAGATATCATCGTCCTTCTAAATACATTTTCGTGCCCGTGTCAGCACACTTTGGGTAGCTCTTAATACTGTCTTTCCATCCAATTCGTAGAAAACTTACCTAAGCTTATTCTGCAATTCATTCACGTCGTTATACCCCGTTTTGTATACCTGATTTTTTAAATAACCTCAAAGGAAAAATTCTAAAGATGAAAGATCAGGAGAGGATGCTGGCCATCGAATTGCTCCATTTGTATCAATCCACTTACGGGCATAGGTGGTATCCATATGAACTGTGCGGTAGTTGATTATTAGAGCACCATCCTGATGAAAGTATAAATTTTGGCGCATCAGGTAATTGGCGTTATTAAGAAAATGCTCTAGAATGGTACGAATAAATTCCAGATATCTCTCTCATCTTAATATACCATTGTAGAGCACTGAACCAACGACTGTCGAACGAATTAATCCGCACCAAACATTAAATGTAAATCGGATTTGTGCAATATGGTGGACTCACTATTAATAATTTGTTTGCGACCAGTAGTGATTATTCTTCTTATTAAACATATTGCAAGAAATTTGTTTCATTACTTCATGAAATACGCTGTGTTACATTAAAATTTCACCATGAAAATTAATGAAAACAGGTAGAGAAAGCCAACTTCCTTTCTGAATCTCCTGGTTGTAATGTTTGTGAGGTTCGGTACTTGAATGGGATATACTTATCCTTTTTTTTGAATTTTCTCAACTGATGTATGGCTTAAACTCAATTCTTTAGTAGCATCTCTAACCGAAAATTCGCGATCGGCCTAAAAATATGCTATTTTCCTTTGTTCATTTCTTTTTAAATAAGCAATCGTATTCTGTAAATTGTTTGTAAATTTTAAAAGGATACTGTTCTGCATAATATTCGCCAGTCCTTGTTGTATTTTTGTCGCA
>RXPK01004468.1:0-41515 GCA_004143645.1 Protaetia brevitarsis
GTATTAAATTGTCGAAACGGCTATACGCAGCGGAACATGTCTTCCTTCGTTTCTGGAATCTAAAATAAATTGGGTAAAGACATGGTATACTGCTTCATGCGTCTTCAGGAGCCACTTGAAGTAATATACATTTGGCAACACTGTAGTCGCATACTACGTAATGGTAGTTACATACTAGTCAAAAATTAACAGACCAGAATTACAAATGACAAATTGATAACACAAATGATACATAGGGAAAAAGCATAAAAAGCTTTATTAAACAGAATAGTAGTTTTGATTTTTCGAAACGCATCTCTTGTAATAAATTAGCGACACTATTACGTACGCATATGTTCAAATTGATATCCGTCTGTTTGTAACACACTTGCATCTACGAGGATTGTCTGTATTACTTGTTCAAGCCTTTCGGTGTAATTTCTAATACTGCACAGCCGTTAAATTCGTCCTATACTTCGTCAGCGTCTTGTGGAGGTGTTGCGTAAACTTTCACCTTATAAAACCCTAAACAAAAAACGTCTAAAGGATTTAGGTCGGGAGACCTTGCAGCGCATAAGATAGGACCACCGCGACCAATCACACTGTTAGGGAAGTGTTCATCCCAACACTTCTCTCACATTGCGAGAAAAATGTGTCGGAGCTCCATCATGCATGTAAAACTGTTACGGCCGTATATTCAATGGCATCTGTCAATACTTGTTCTAATACTTTAAATACCCCGTTGGCATCAAGCGAATTGGCAGATAGATTGCCCAACGACACGGTGATTTATTATACCAGCAAACATTAACTGAAAACTTCTTTGGTGACCGTATTCCCGAAACGCATGAGGATTTTCATCTGCCCAATGGTGAAAATTATGGGTATGGAAGTACACATCTCTGGTAAACCATATTATCGTCGGTCCAAAGAACACCTCTTAAAAAGTCGCCATCTTCTTGAATCCTATTTAAGATACTATGACAAAAGTTTAAAACGGTGTATGTTATCGTTTTCATAGAGCGGCTGCACCTTAGTTATATGGTATGGATAAAGAAGGTTTTCAGCGTAGAACCAAATGAACGGTCTTATTACTGCGGATATTGAATGTGGACGCCAACTGTCAAGTACTGAAGGAGGAATCTTCATGTACTGAGTCTAGAATTTCTCTTCAGTTGTAATTACGCCGTTGTCTAGGTCGACCAGCGTTGACATTTTTTTACTTAAAACGAACAGTTCACGTAGACGTTGGTCCAGCCTCGAAAACGTTTTCAGTAGGATGTCTCCGTTTGGAAACGTACGCGATATTCCTGTTCTGCCATGTTACTGCCATTTCCATTAACAAAAACCGTATACCATAATACATTCGCATATTCATTAAATGTAAAACCATTGTAATAAAAAAAAACAATAATACGAGAACGGTAAAAACACTGAAACCAGAAAAATAATCAACACTTCAGATTAATGTAAATTTGACAGTAATGTTTTGATTGAAATCAAATTAGAATACAGAGTCATGTCCTACAATGTTGCCAAATGTGTTTTTCATGAGAGGATGCTTATGAAGAAAATGTTGAAACCAGGCTCTAAATCAAAAAGAAACTGTTTACGAAAAACAGGAATAAGAAATCGTCTAATTCAAAATTGCAGCTAATCTATACCGACAAATAACGAACACAACAAACGCTTATTAAAGAACTAAAAACGGACTTCAAAGAACTCAGTGAAGACTTATGAAGCATAGTACAAATATTTTACCATTTAGATTTTCGATTCAGAAACGAACGAAGTATGTCGCTACGTATAGCTTTTGCGACAATTTATACACACGTTGTATTAATGAAACTAAAATCATTGAAAGTAAAATGGTAGCTTGATTGCCTCAATGAAGTATGTTTTGTTGTAACGAACACCAGTTTTGTTTTAACAACTTTATTTAATTTACTAAATGACCGCAAATTATCAATTTTATGTATGAACTCCAATAGAGAATGAAAAACGGCATAAATACAATGAATATTACTTGTTGATATACTAATCACCGGTTGTTGACTTAATGTATGTTATTTATAATCCTAATAAATTTTAGTCATTGTTATAGAGTAAACTTCTAATTAAAATACTGAACTTAATTCATTGAGGTAATAACCGCATTTCATTCACTCAATTCACTATTGAATAAGCGTTACAGCAAAGGAAAATGCCTAAACATTAACCGTAAGATTGCCACATTGGCAATTGTAAAGGATGGAGTTGGAGGAGGAGTTTCTGCCTACCAAGCGTCTTTAACACTCCAAGATCATTCATTCATTTTCATCAGTATCGTGTCTCAAGCATTATTCTCAACTTTCCCTTAAAAAAAATCATGAATTTAAATGCACGCCCTCTAGAGGTCACACGCGAAATTCTCACACAGTTAGCGACCGCGGCGTAAGTCGGTAATTAAATCATTGCCGTACACCTTTCGTTAAGGTATACTGTATGTTCGTTCTTACAATAAATTGCCAGAACATTACTGAACGAAGCAATGTATCATTTTAATAAATAATAAATTATAGAAAAGTTTTAACAATGCCGTATTATTCGGTTTACTGTGTTTGGTTACGGCTTCTGCTTTTGAGGATACCGAGCAGCAAAGGTATCACATGTTCATGTTTATCACTTTATTAGATTTTCCATAAATAATAAACAAATTTAAATAATCTTCCTTCGTATAATTTAACCGTGCCGGCATTGTTTATAAATGAAAACTAAGTGACATTTCATCAATGCTGGATTGTTTGCCCAATGATCATGACTTACTCAGATATACCAAAGCAGGATGGCATATTAAAAAACTACATAAGCTACCATTTTACATCATACATACATATTTTAGTATTTATCTTAAAAAGTATCCATTTTAGATGGGTAATGAATATAACTTTTTTTTTTGTATTTTTATAAGGGCAGTTTGATAAGAAAGAGAAAAGCAGGTAGTTGTACTTTAAAAAAAAAAATTTAACACTTTTTCAATTCGAAAGTTTAACTGTAATTTTTCGGACACACTGTATAATGTTTTCGAAAAATTCATTCGGTTTTGGATGCTAACCTAAACGGTCAACAATTTTACAAATTTCCAATTTTCCAAGTTAAATATCTTTGCAGTTATAGAAGTTCAGATGCACTCGTCCATCTGTCAAAAATTTTAAAAAAATGCAAATATTTCAAATATGGTTGAAAATAACAACATAGTCGTTTTAACAAACTTACATTAGATTTGAACAAGGAATTAAAAAATGCAATAATGTATAGGCTGTTCCATTTAAAATAACAAGGTTGACAGCCACTTGGGCTAGATTATTAAAAATATTTTAGTGCAATAGCGCAGATCGACTTTAGTATACTGCGAATTTTTCAGAATTTTCCAATGTATACTCTTTCATTTATCGATCGATGCAGTTCGTCGTGAAACACCCTGTATATTTACTTAATTACTTAAATAGTACGTATTTTATTCATACCACATTAAACTAAGACTTAATGTTTGCTTTTCATTTATAATAAAAAAACAAATGAACATTAAATCACCACAAAAAAACATCCTTAATTAAAAGTATTTACACGTAGTAATGATTTTTAATTATCAAAATTTGTAGCAGATGTTCAGAAGTACAGCCTCTTTCGGTTAAGAAATTTTCTACCCTTCTTTGAAAATTTTGAATTGTAGTTTTTCGACAATTCTATCGAAGTGATAAGAAATGCCTGCCCCATACTATACTTCTTATTTTCTTACGTGGATGGCTTTTTCTTAAACACAAGTTTCTTTAGGTAGCTCTCGAAAGAAAGAAATCACGGAAAACGTATTACATAAAACATATTTTTTTTTTGATAGCTTTGACTTTTAATTATTATTAACTATTATTACTTAAATATAGTGTTTTTTTTTTGTTTGGTTATGGTAATAAACAATTACCATAGCCTATCAAATAATATATACAGTTTCTGTTAATTATAGATGAATGAAATTAAATTTCTTTCTATTTTCAAAAAAAAAACGTGTTATTTGTTTTGTATTTTTTGATCTGATACTAATATATGCTTACTAATTTGTGGCTGTATCTAGTTATATCGCGTTTATATATCAAGGTGACTTAAAAATTATTGAAAAATTCATTGGATTTATTTAAAAATAATTATCTGCAATATCCTGCATGAGGCGTCACAAATGTTTAGTGTAAATTGCAAGGGCTTTGCGTAAGGGTTAATTTTGCATAAGCAAAAATATAGGCTGCTATTTAAAAAATCAAGTTACCTTGGGCTGAAATTAAGCAAATGTTCAGGACTGTAGTGGATACCTGTATATAATTATATTGACGTTAATTTCGCTATTGTATCAAGTTAAGTATGTATGCATTATATTTAAAATATGAATATCTGAAACAAATAGATATATAAACTACGCCGCCTTAACCGAACGTTTGCAGCAGGCCCCTTTTTTACAAAAGCGTAAATAACACCGTTATTATTAAAGAAAGAGTGTATTGTTGCATGCACCAAACCAAGAGAGTTGTTCCAGTATTGGAACACTTGGAATATGCTAAAATATAGATGTATATTTTTAAATTTGATTGTTTTTTGGTAAAACTGAAAGTGACAAAAAAATTATAAGGCAAGATTAGACAAATCTATGCAAAGATCTATTTCACTAGTTTAGTTTATTTTTTTTGTGTAATACTTGAAGAAAAACATTTTGAAATGATTCTGCTGAACCTTAAAGCCTGATGTCTGCTTTTGAATATATGAACAGTGAATATGTATAATATCTTAAATCTTTAATAACTTCAGTTAATTTCATATCAACAGCAGTTAAAATATACTTAATCTAACAAGGATTTTTTATAAATTATGCCCATCTAGTTATTTTGAATGAGCACACCGAACATCAATCTGTTATGCTATGTACTGTTTAAACGACCATCCCATTCATGGTATTCTGCCAAGGGTTACGTCAAAATAACAATGGGTGAGTCACGGATCCATGCGAATTTTTTAAGTATACCATACATACGCCCATTATATTATTGCACATTCAAATATTATCTCTTCGAGAAGGCCACATAAATGCCAGCATACGAGGAAAAAAAGTGCTTATTCCTATTATATTCATACAAAAAAAAAAAAACAGTTAAAAATATATTAAGCTAGAATGATTAAACGAGCTTTTCGTACTTATCGAAAATATTAAAACATGGAATATTACCAACAATGTCCAGATTTACAAAAAATCCGAAATTTTGAACAGGGAAGTTTGATAATATAAGTGTCTTGCAATAATCGATTTCAAAAAGGCAGGTGTCGCATGACGTAGGCGAAAATAACAGCAGGCCATCGATCAAACATGGGATGAACCCCATAATATAGTATTATTAGTTTAAAAGGTGTACAGTTTGTAGTTGCGGTCATTATAATTCTAATAACTTGTTTTTTTGTTGGGCAGTCCAGACTGTTTAGTAGATGTTAGGTAGTTGACCCTTTCACACAGGAAATGCCATAGAGGGTCGTCGTAAAGGTTAAATTATAAGAAATGAAATAAGATCAAATAAAGAGGAGTGGGTAGCGAGAAACGCAGAAAAAATCATGTAATTATCGGAAGTTTTCGGATTGGTGGTATATATATGGAAAATTAGTAAATGCTATAAAATGTGTTCTTTCCAATCCTTTATTTTAAAAAAATCACTGTCGACCGGTTTCGGCCTATGCCATTATCTGGACACAATACGTCTTAAAAGAACTAGAAGCTACGTCATATATAGAAAATCATGCAGCAACAAAAACAAAGCCGTATGGTCTATAATCAGAGAAAATACGAATTACAACAAAAAAGATACTAATGTCATGCCTACCAACTTTTCGGACACGGAGATGTGTACCAATTTTAATCATCATTTTACAAGTTGGCCCTACAAACTGATAGCGGATCAGGCATCATATAATCATGACAAAATCGATTGGAGTGCAATTAACAAACATTTGAGATTTATTGCAGCAGGGCCGAATTCTTTTTTTGTGTCTCCTGTAACTGAAACCGATGCAGAAACTGCTATAAATAATATGAATACCTCCTTTTCTGTAGGTTGGGATCAAATACCATCTTTTATTGTGAAACATTCATCTACATATATTGTCACAACTTTGGCTTATTTAATAAATTTTTCTTTTGAAAAGGGCATCTTCCCCACCAAACTCAAGCTCTCCATAGTCAAACCGCTATTTAAAAACGGAGATCGAAATAATCTTTGCAACTATCGACCAATTAGTTTATTACCTGTATTTTCTAAGATATATGAATCAATAATGAAGCAACGATTAATTTATTACTTAATATCATTTAATTATCTATCCACCAGTCAACATGGTTTTTGTCCAAGTAAATCAACAGATACAGCTATCTTTAATTTTCTAAATAGCATATACAGCAATTTGGATTGTAATAAACAATGTCTTGGATTATTCCTTGATCTATCCAAAGCTTTTGATTTAGTTATTCACAATATCCTTTTACATAAATTAAAACATTATGGCGTAATGGAGTGTCGTTGAACTGGTTCAGATCCCTACCTTACAGAGAGGAAGCAAAGTGTAATAGTGAAGAACTGCCAATCGTCATGTTTAAATCTCAATGTTGGGGTGCCGCAAGGTTCCGTGTTGGGTCCAACACTCTTTGTAGTTTACATTAATGATTTTGCTGCTCATTTAAGTGAAACAGAACAAGCAACCATGTATGGGGATGACATTAGTATGATTATAAGCTCTCATAATATATCTGACCTATTAGTTAAAACCGAAATCATTTACAACAAAGCGTGTAATTGGATGGCAAATATAACCATTTGATGATAAATAAGGAAAAAATCAGAATTATTTTCAATATGAAATATGATGATTCCTGCAAGAAGATTTTTAAAGATAATTTAATTTTTACCATGTTTGATTTATATATATATATATACGAAACATTATGCTTTGTTTATAAACATAAAGAAGAATTTTGTGCGTATAATTATTCCCACGAGCATAACACGCGCACCGATAATTATCTTTGCCACCTCCACATCGAAAGGCATGTTTTCAAAAGAAGTCCATCATTACGTTGGCTGTAAATTCTATAATAAGTTTACCCCGTAATATAAAAGAAATTTCAAATTTTAATTTCCTATATAAGAAACCGTTAAGGCAATATTTATGGATGAAAAACTGTTACAGTGTAGTGATTTTTAGTTAATATAATTATGTCTCCCTTTTTCTTTCTTTTTTTTTGTGACTTGTTTCAAGCATGTATTATAATATTATGCTTTTGAAATAAATGATTATCTATCTATCTATCTATACCGCAGATGTAATTAACATTAAATAAAACCGCTTAAATAAAACAAGACAATGCACATAATAAAATAGACAACACGTTAAAATTTGTTAAAATATTTTTTTTTTAAAATAAAGGATTGGAAAGAACATATTTTATAGCATTTACTAATTTTCAAAAAAAAAATATTATTTGGTCCAAAAATAGTTGAGATTGTATTGTATCTAGCAGTGTCTTCAAAAATCTGTTCCGACCTTCCGAAGAGTTAAGAGAAATTTTGAAGTTAAATAGTAGTCATGGGCATCATCAGTTGGCGACTTATGAAATTGGGCGAAAATCTTACTTTGTTTTGCATTTTTGACAATTCCTTTGAAATTCTTCTTATTTTTTTTTATACAGACGTCCCACCGAAGTACAAGTAAATTTTAAGGAATTGAAATTAATTTTAAAATTTCTAGGACTGATAAAGATCATTATATTTATCGAAACGGTTACAATTACGTTCAATTTCTCATAAATAGAGAACAAGTGTGGAGTTCTCAATTCCAACTCTCTTTTAGGCATTGCACTTATTATAATGCATAAAATGTATGTTTTTTTTTTTCATTTCCTTGGGTATGCCGGTTTTTGTTTAATTACAAAGATTACAAAAACTAAAGAACCAATAGATTTTAATAAACAAACACATACAATTTACAAAATTAACTGTCAAAACTGTGAAGGGGTGTACATTGGACAATCACAACAATACGTAGAAAAGAGAATTTACTCTCACAAATACAGCACAAATACACAAAAAACTCTACTGCTCTGGCAAAACGTGCACTAAATAACAACCATAATTTTAACTTTAATAAAACGGAAATTTTAGATATATAGAAAATAATTATTATAAAAGTCTGTTCAAAGAAATGTGGCCATATTAAAAGTAATAAAAATTCAATTAATGATAAAAACGACATAAATAAGCTAAGTCAAATTTATAATAATTTGATAGTAGTAAATTCTAATGGAAAAACGAATTGAGTCATCATGCACCTTATCGTATGACAAAGTGTAAAGGCGAATTTTGCATAAATATTAAATAAAAACGGTCTGTTTCTCTACGAATATCTGAGTAGAAAACAAAATCGAACGGCCTCGCGATTTAGTATATGTTTGTTAGTTGACTTGTGAATGTACTAACGTGTTTTACAATTTTAAGTTTAAATGTAATTAAAAATTTTATTGACAATACCCCAAAGGTGGAAACACAAAAAAAAATGGAAATAACTAATGTAAGTTTTTGATCATGCAGTACTTTTTCTTTTTAATTATCACTTTAGATATTAATATGTGAAATGTTAAATTTTAAAGTTTTGTGGCCGTTTGCACTGTCTGTGATTAACATTTTAATTAACTAATCAAAGATTAAATTTAATTGCGAATTAAATATGAATAGGATTGCACCGAACAAATTTAATTAATGATTAGTTAATTAAAAAGTTTGGGATAGAAATATGCGTTGGTAGTGCGTGAAGTTTAGTTTTTAGTCAAAAATTGTATTTATATTGGGAACAGTGCTCCATCATAATGAAAATTGCCGCTATGCGAATGCGCGATTTTAAGCGGCATTTGAAAGTTACTGGAATTTAAGCTGAAGAAAATTGCTACAGAATTAGATATTGAAATAAAAAAAGTTGAGTAGTAGTTTTAAAATGGAAATTAATATGTGAATGCAGGTTTTTTTTTCACTATGCAATTCTTTTATTTGTTTGTTCTGCAAATGCTCCAATTTTTGATACTTTATTTTATTTCTGCTATTAATTGGATTTATTTTATTATTACCATCATTTCCTTATGTATTTCGTTCCTTTTATTTAATAAATAAATGGTTAATTACATACACAATATTTCTTTAAAAAACATCAAAGTGATAATGCATTTAGAGTAAATAAAATATATTTCGTTTATACTAAAGCCAAAGAAAAGAAATACAAAAAAAAATGTTCAAAAGTTAATTTCTATATAGCAATGAATTACAAATTGTTGAAATAATCATTAATTACTAATTCCTGTGTCGCAGCAGGTACATCATCAACAGCGTCATAATTAATCTCATGAAGTTGTCCATTTAGAATTTCTTGATTTAATTTTTCTTCATTGATTTCCTCTTCACCCACATTTATGGCTATATTGTGCAATACTGAGGTACCAACTATAATACGATAAAGATATCCAGCTTTAAGCGACAACCATATACCAGTATTAGAAAACATTCTTCTTAGAGACATGCCATCAATGACATTCCATGTTGTAATATGACTTTCATTATAACGATTTTTCACAACTGTTTCAGAATTTAACTGTGGGGTCAATAAATATGTTTTTGAAGCATATCCACTGTCGCTTATGGAAAAGAATGGATCGTTAAAGTGTGTATTCCCTGCCCATTGTACTACAATATCCATTATTTTTAAATTAGCATCAAATAAAAATTGTGAATTTATAGAAAGATATCCTTCCCTATGACGAAATACTTCCGGGTCATTCCCATTTGAAACCACAAGCAATCCTCAAATACATTTATTGTTAGTTTTTATTTCGGGAATTAATTTTTGATTTACCTTGGACTTTCTAAAACCCTGCCAAATATACACTTCTTGCACGCCGCTAGTCCTGGTCCTAATCTTCAAAGTGAGCACTTTAATTAGCTAGCTATTTCAATTTACAGTCACAGATATATGTATTATAACCAAAAACCGCATAACATAACCTATAATCGCCTATAAACACGATTGTAAACAAAGAAACTACGCTTGCGCCAACTTTAATTATGAGTTAATTCCTACCTTAGGTACTGATTAAAGATAATCACGAATTAAGGATATAATTATTAGTTAAGCAATCGGTGCAAGGGAATTTAAACTTTAATTATGATTAAGTTTTAATTATAACTTAATCAGAAGCGGTGCAAACGGCCGTTAATGGTTTGTTAAATGTTTGTAGGATAAAAGATGAAATATGAAAAAGGAAAAAATAAAATTTCCGAAACGTAAAAAGAACATACCCAAGGAAATGAAAAAATAATAATTAATTAAGCACCGGTTAAATAATTTTGAAGCAATTTATAAAAATGTATGAAAATGAAAAAAGAAAGTTTTACCGTAATTTATTCGTCGAATACAAAAAGAAATTATCAATGATTCGCCACCAAATTCGTTCAAACATTTTGATCGCCTCTGTATACTAAAACAACATTCTGCATACCTCAACATCAAACAACAGTGAAAACTATCTAAACTAGAAGTATGTATATCAGGCGACAGAAACGAAAGTTACTTATTCTATTACCAGCTCACCCGTTTACCGGACAGACAAACTGCAAGTGTACACACATACATACATATTTAAATATTGTGTACCCGCATTCGCACCGAGCAATTTACTTGAATTCGCCCGTACCGCATATCTACGACTTGTAATTCAACACTCACACGAAACAAGCGTATATACACACAACAACTATATACACTATACTATGCTATACATGCGGTCCTCAAATACGAAAACAAATACATACATATATGTCCGTTTCACGAACGAATAACGAAAGTATTTTCGTCGTGTGTAATTCCTAATCGGTTTGGTTACAATTTTCGCCGGACTAGATTTCCAAAGCGCCAAGCGAAGAATATTACAATACCAGAGGTTTCAACACACAGGTAGGGTACAACATACCTGCATACGCATGTATGTAAAAGCATTTTGAATCAATAACCATTTGCAGATGTTAAAAGTTGATGCACTTTTAACCGATTTATTTTTAAAGTTATATGAGATAAGCACTGTTGTATATTACGTTGAAAATGCTTTAAGTTAATACGCGACAAGGCATAGTTTCAAGTAAACATGAACGTGAATTTTGAAACATTTTGGAGATCACTACTTTATAATGTTTCATAGATAGATAGATAGATGCTTTATTCGTCAAATAATCACTAGCATATGACATAGACATTGTCAATAATAATTAATATACAGGGTGTTAAGTAAACATGCGGCAAAAATTCAAGAGGTTAATCCTTGGCTTATTCTAAGAATATTTTATCTTATGATGATTTTTGAAAAACTCCTTTGTTTCGAAGATAGAGGGCGAAGAAAATTTGCGACAACCATATTCGATATTCACTGAAACGAATAATGTAAATAAAAGTATGGTGTACGCCAATGAGTTTATCAAGTACAAAAAATTGTTTACAATGCGTTGTTATTTTTTCGATCTCGATCACATGAAACGGCTGTTTTATCTAGTAGTGGATTTCATTTGAATACGTCTCATCAGTCGCATTTGTTTAGATTAAGTGACGTTTGGCTGTTTGACGTGTCTTTAATAGTTAGTGAAATTCTCTATCGTGATGTATACGAACGCCGAGATGACTGACATGCATTTCATGTATGGGACTTGCTGATGGCAACTCATTAGAAGCTAGACGATTGTACATTAAATGATTTCCTACCAGTAATGTCTCCGACCGAAATATCTTCGAAAACATTCATTGACGTCTTCGTGAAACAGGCTTAATGAAACGAACTGGAGGGCCAGGAAGATCAATGACTGCAAGAACGATACAATTGGAACAGAATGTGCTGGAGATGATAGAGGAAGATCCTGGTAGTTCTACGCGAAAAATTGCAAATACTTTGGATGTAAGTCCTTGGACAGTTTGGAAAATTCTCAAGGACAATTTGTTGTATCCATGCCACATTTAACGCGTTCAGGCACTGCTACCTGCTGATTTTCCTCCACGTATTGCATTGTGTCGATGGATATTACAAACATTAGTTCGCATCCCTCTATTCCTGACACAGATTCTTTTACATATTCTTTACCTAGATCTCCGCCAATAAACTTAATTAGTAGTTAGTAAAGTTTAAGATTGACCCAAAGTAAAGTGTTGTAACCCCTTATTATGTTTAACAAATATGACTAGAGCATCGGTTGGTATTAATTAATAAAATGAAAACAAAATTAAAAAAAGAAATAAAAAAAACACCCTATATTTCGAAAACGAAGCGATATTCGAAAAAATTTTATACCACATTTTCGTCTTACAATTTTGTAAAGAATATCCTCATTCATTTTGTAAGAGAAGTTAGGAAACATCCTGTATATGTATATTTCAAAGAAGTTAAGGTGGACTCGTATGCTATCTCAATGCTTTCCAGCATAATAAAATTTGAATAAAATGAAATGATTAAAAATAATTATTTGACATATTAAAGAATAATACTACTAAAAAGATTTTGACGAAAACTAATTTTTAAAATTGTAAACAAACAAACCAAACACAAATTGTAAAACATAAACCATGAGACTTGACTAGCCCTCTAGTTTATGTACTGCGATGATGCAAATTCTAATTTTCTCAAAATTTGCATTTAATCTGGACGCAATTAAGTTTTCTTTCGGTTTATACAAGCAAAATTATTATATTATTCCTGTCATTCTTGAACATATTTTGAATATTTATTTATTATATATCTTCTTTTTTTAAAAAAAAAAGGGCTTCGATCACAGCCGGCTAAGGGTGAGTTTCATGATATCACTTTAAAGCTTTAAAATCACTTTAAATTAATGTTCCCATAAATAATACATAGACTTTTGTTAAAGTGTTAAAATAACATTTATTATGAAACCGACCCCTAAATACTTAATTATTTTATATAAACTACTAAACTATATTTGTAAATTCTATTTTTTTAAAAATTAAATAAAGTTGACGGCCACTACCTGATTGTTATTCGAGAACAAAAAAAATAATAATATAAATTTAAGACGAGTACTCTAAAATATTTAAAATAAAAATTTTAATAAAATAAATATGACAACAGGTTAATCCAGCTCTGCTTTATTTATTATTAATATTATTACACTAATGAAAATATCTTTTCTGTATCAAAATCTACAGTTTAGTCTCTCAAGTTTTATATATATAACTTGAAGTTTTGAATTTTAAAAAATTAAAAATTACTTACCTGTTACTTAAATCCAATATTTTGATTCCTTCTTTTCTCCTTTTTTTCAAATACTATTATATATAGCCCTATCTCTCCAATTTTAACAATCGAAAAAAACCGTAACAAATAAGAACAATAAAAAAACAATTTTCAAGAAGAAAACCCAAAAAAAAACTTATGTCATTTCACTAATTCTAAAACCAACCATAGAATATAAAAATTCCGACCGCGATCACTCCCCAAATTCGCACCCTAAATCGAAATTTCCCCCGGCGATCGCACGAATTCGACTCGAAGGAAGTACTTTTCAGTTATGAAAGTCGCCAAAAAACGGTTTCGGAACCGCTGGAGCGAATTTTGAAAATAATCGTGTGTGTGAAATCGTACAAAAGTACGAGGTACAAGGTCCGCACCAGAACGCGCTTGACGGTGAACTGTCGGCGCACTGAACGTCGGCCGTCGAGTTGTGTGTGTCTCATCGAAGCACCACGCTACGAAAATCACAGAACAGGTAAGTCGCGAATACAGCGTCGTTCGAAAGTTTTCGTACGCGGAGTCCAATCGAATTCGTTAAGGTTAATAATAATAATTAGAGGCCGGATTATATGCAAAGCGCATATATTTTATTTTTTGCATATCTTTAATTATAGTCTATATGTAGACGTATTACACTAATTGAAGTTAATTAGCGCTAATTAGTGATTGCATATATTGCATATTTAGGCACTTCTATGCATATTTTTACAAAAGTTGCATATATTGCATATTTAAGCTTTTTCTTATCCTTTCTATCAGTAAAAATTCCTAGTAATTCCTAATGTAGATCGACAACCGACAATTCTCAGAACGATAAAACTTTTACATTGGTTTCTCTAAAACTTTTTTTCCAAGAACTGCACGTGTTTAATTTCGCATAGCAGAAGGGATGTGGTAAATACGTTTTATTATTATTAATTCCCAAATAAACTATTCATTCATTGAATATCTTTGAGCGAAACAGCATGTAATTGTGTTACGTTTTTGAATACTGTGCGTACATACAATGAGTATGGCGAACAAAATTTCTTTATGGATTAAGCCATATCCTGAACTGGTAAAGGATGGCGACAAAATATTTTGTCGAGCCTGCAGTAAACTGGTAAGCTTAATTTTACTAAAAGTTTTACAATTGTTTTTAAATTCTTTAACTTTTGATATAAAATGACAATTGTTGTTGTAGGTGTCTTCTGAGAGAAAATACCTGATTGATCAACACGCTAAAACTCCATCACATATTGGAAAAAGTGAAAAACTAAAGCGATCCGCATGTGTGCAGTAATCTATACATCAATGTGTAGCATCAACTTCACGAAACTCAGAACAAGAAGAATATAATACGGATCTGTGTAACGCAGTAATTTCGTTTAACATACCATTAGCAAGATTAAACAATGTTAACTTGAAATCATCTCTGCAAAAATATTGCAAACATAATATACCTGACGAAAGTACCTTACGAAAAAATTATGTTACATCTTGTTACCAGCAAACAATAGCAGAAACTCAACAATTGGTAGGGAATAATTTTATTTATAACATAGTAGATAAAAGTGCAGATAAGTGTGGCCGTTATATTGTCCATTTGTTAATAGGAATTCTTCATGAAGATATTGTAGGTAAATCATATTTAATTTATTGTAAAGAACTTCAAACAAATAATGTGACAATTGCCCAATTCGTTCAATTCAATTCAATTCGCTGAATTCGATAAGGTTGAGATTTTATGGCACGAAGGGCGTTTTAAAGGAAGGTATAGCTAATTTAATGGTTGTTTGTTATTTACGGCTTTTATTGTATTACCCCCACTCCTTTACTGAATTTATAATGACTGAATTGTAATAATTATTGAAGTAGGATAGTATTGGGGTAACAAGATTTTCTCTCGGGGTGGGCAAAATAACCAAACATTGTCTTATTAAAAAAAGGGTTTTATTCATATAACATTTGAAAACGGTAAAAGTAATTAGTTGCAATACTATTGCAACCTATTTAAATTTTATTTCAACACTAACCTACAAGAATTCTGGCTAAATCTTGACAAATTTCATTCTCAAATTTATTTTTAATTTCCAGAATCTTCTTTTTATGCACACTTATCATACAAAGACCGACAATCCGTTTTTCTGTCATTGTTGACCGTATCCAAGTTTTTACCCTGAGCAAAGTTCTGAAGGATCTTTCGATAGTGCACGTTGTGCAGGGCTGTGCAAGTGAGATAAGGTCGCTATTTATCTTACTTGCATAGCATAGATGAGTAGAACAACTGCGTTTCTTTAACTAGTGCAGCTAGTTCTATCTCCTTCAGTTCGGGGATTGGCAGATTTTTTTCCTTCCATTGGTTGTGCTAAAGCTCAGCTTCACCGAGAAAATCGTTCAAATTGTAGCATCAATTATTGTATTTTCCAAAAAAGTTCCGTATGTCATTTCAAGCATTACGTGAAGGTTCAACGTAAACAATGAGAATGCGGGCAAGTTTTCCGCAGAAAAATGCTGCTCATCAGTGAGTCTATGTACGGAATAATTAGTGATATCCTAGCAAATTCGCTACGAGTTTGTGCTGGTATATTTGCTGATATACTGGCGGCATATTGATTTTGTTCTAAGATGCTCAGCGATTGTTTCCACATATGCTGTAACACTTTGACTTTTCGCAACCGCATTTTCACAGTGTTTACTCATGATGTCTGTGATTTTTTTTATGTGATTTGTGTCCACACTTTTTGACTAAAGAGCATTTACAACTGGTTGCAGGAATGCCGGATATTTCGCTATGAGACAAACACCAACAATAAATTCTGATTTTGTAGCGGCGCAATGCATTTGAAAAGCAGCTTTTCTCGTTGCATTGTTACCGTTTGTTGCTAGTTTTGCAAGAGCCATAACGATTTGTACATAATGCTCTTTGAATGTGGCGATACTTTTATATTTTTGGGACCAACGGCTCTCACAGAGCATAAGAATATTCGGTATGCATTTTTGACGAAGGGCAGATTGTCGAAAGAATCTTATTTCTTTTATTGTGGAAACCGTATTTCCTATCACTTCTATTTCATTTAAGTCGTTTACAACTATTCAATTTGTGGCTAGCACAATGAAAGTATAACTTGTATACTTTTCTCGAAGAATTTTCTGGACACCACTATTCTTTCCTGTCATAGTACAGCATCCATCACATCCTTGTCTGACGCACTTTTCTGGATCAAGGCCTATTGTTCTTATAAAGTTATTAATTGCAGACGCCACAGATTTAGCATTCATATCGGTTAACTCTACAAAATTTAAAAATTCCTCACAAACCATTATCTTGTCTCTCTTTCCCTAATATGTGATTGCTCTCATCTGCTGTGGATACTGTAAGCACAGGCTTTCTCTACGTCAGCAGTGATGTCGTCTCTAATGACGTCGTCACATAGACAGATTATTTCATTTTGTATCTGTGGTGACATGTAAGTGGCATTTCTTGCGTCTTTTCTATATGCTCTTTTAAAATGTGATTACCAGCGCCAATTTTGAGTTTGATCAAGTCTTCGAAAAACCTTAATGGTTTTCTTTTACCCCTCAAAGATAGGTCATGTGTACCGCTAAACACCACAGTCGAAATTATTGGTGCAACAATTGGATCCTATTAAATAGAAATCAACAAGAAAACCCACCAGAGAAGAAATTTTGTTCTTGGTGGGTAGAAATCAGCTGTACATCAACAAAACATTTTGCTGCTGTGACCGCCGATTTGTGCCACAGAGATAACATGGAGATATCGCAAATTCGTGCATATCTTGATAACGTGTAAAAGGCCTCACTATGAAAGAACCCAAAACACCAACGCGCGCTTTAATTTTCTGAATACGCCAATCAAGGGACAGAATCCGCCAACAGCTGTATTTGAATTTTCTTTTTAATTGCATATCATTTTTAGCAAAGTCATAACCTACAAGGGAACCTCGCGAACTGTAAATCACAGATTTTGATGAAACTTTGTCAGTTTGTAGACTCCATGGAGTGTTACTCGAGGACGCTTTCTGTTGCTGTGGAACTTCAACTTTAGGGGGTGCAATTCACCCTTGGAATTTGGTCCAAATTTGGTTTTCTCTGAATAACTTTTAAACGGTAAGAGATAGGAAAAAAGTTTCAATGGCGGACTTGTACCGTTTAGTGAGCCCTTTCGATTGGTGTAGATATTTATATACAGGGTGTTCCAATAAACGTGGAATGACGTATGTTGTGCTTATTTTATCGAATTTCAGAAATCGGTTATAATGGCCTTTTTTGTGATCAAATGGTCTATAGAAAGGTAATTTAAAAAGTTATACAGGGTGTCCACAAAAATAAAATTTTTAGCATATGTCCTTATTCTAAGGAAATACTTTGTATACTGTTATGTGGCTGCATTGTATGTCGAAAATCAGTGTAAACTTATACTAGGCGCTAAATGGTTATATGTGATAGTTTTCGAGTTATACGCGTTTGGATGTATGTAAGATTATACAGTGAGGTCGTAAATGGTCCCCCTTCCCCTGATAACTTTTGAATGGTATGAGATAGAGCAATGAAACAAAAACCAAGTAAAATTAGAGATAATTTGTGATTTTTTGCCTATAGAGATACGCACATGGCTTCTGATGTAAAATAGAGAGCGTAGCCATCTTTAAAATTTTAAATAGGAAGTAATTTCATTTAGAAGCTCATTTGGAAGGTGTTTCTATTACTTTTATGGCAATGCAAACAGTTTTACGATTTTCGAAATTTTTACCAACTTATCCAAGATTAATAATTGGAGTGCTTACGTTACTTTTTCTATAGCCCTCGTATAAATATTGTGGCTTTATGTGACTTAGGAAGCGATTGCTGTAAAATATGACATATTTTACAATGACGTTTTTGCAAAATTTAGCAAAGTGTCTTATCTGTCAGTGTATGTGTCATGTGTGTGGGTGTCTATGTTACAGATTACTGTAATTACAGGTTTCTGTACACTACATCCAAAAAGCGAATACGAGGGCTATCGAAAAAGTAACGTAAGTACTCCAATTATTAATCTTGGATAAGTTGGTAAAAATTTCGAAAATCGTAAAACTGTTTGCATTGCCATAAAAGAAATAGAAATATCTTCCAAATGAGCTTCTAAATGAAATTACTTCCTATTTAAAATTTTAAAGATAGCTACGTCCTCTATTTTACATCAGAAGCCATGTGCGTATCTCTATAGGCAAAAAATCACAAATTATCTCTAATTTCACTTGGTTTTTGTTTCATTGCTCTATCTCATACCATTCAAAAGTTATCAGGGGGGGGGGGGGGGGGACCATTTACGACCTCACTGTATTATCCCCGACAGCATGCAGATGAAAACAATAGATCACATCGTTTCTTGTCAGCAGGCGCACATTTTAGGTTGAAAAAAGAACAATAGCGCACCCACGGGTTCTTTAGGGGGTTAAAAAAATATCATTTTCTCTCACCCTTACTCTTGTGTATTTTACATTTAATTTATCTTTTGTCTTTTCTTTAAACTACATGGAAAAGAAGAAGTTACAAGTTTTTGGATTATGTTCTGAATGTCCATTTTGAGAAGTTTATCTACCCTTACAGAAGACTAAACCAGTAAAACTTCTATGGAAATTATCACTATTTTAGAAATTTTACTTGTGAGTATTCCAGACTACATGCAAAATCTTAGAAAAGTTACCCACATTTCGACATTTTACTATAAATATTCCAGGTTCATGAAAAAACCGTCAAAAAATTACTTATAGTTAGAAAGTATTACTTCTAAAAGTAAAATATCTGTACGGTTTTAGGGGCACATAATTGACCCAAAATCGTATCGGAATTTTACCAAAGAATTTTTAGTGTTTATATTTAAATTTATTGACATGAAAATATTACAATAGTGTTCCTGACTATAACATCCAAAAATAATCCACTGCATGTCACAAAAAGATTCTTTCACGAACTTGTTGCTATTCATCCTATTAAATATACTTTCTCGAAGTTCGGTCAAATCATTCTCAAGTTATTCTCAGTCTCTTGTGATATTACTGATGCAAAAAAATATTTTATTTTCCGCTTTACTGCACCTAATTATAAAACTTTTCATCCGTGCTGTATGTAGTACTTTTTCTGTCGACCCTTTTCCGACTATCTCATTCTATGTTTGATGTCAGCGGAGTTCCTATGCATAGAATACAATGTACCCAGTATCGGATATATGTAGGTATAACATCCTTTTGGTACTGCACACGTAGACACCAGTTTATATGTATACTTACATTTGTGTACATACAAACTAGACATCGGCTCTCACCACAGCGGTCTTCAGCTTAGTAGCTTCGTCAGGTTTTCAAAAGAATGTGTCGTCGAGTTCTTCTGCTACTGTATTCTCCTCTTATTGTTTCTTTGCCGTCTTCTATAAAGAGGTTTAGTCGCATTGGTGACGGCAGATACATACTTATAAGTACATATTTATGGCACTCATTCCTTATTTATCCTTTCTTTTATGTAGAAGCATCTTCGAGCAACCGTGTTGTTTCAGCAATGCTTTTTTTTTTCAAGCAACATGCATTTGTAAAGTATCTGAGAACGAATGTAGTTGAGCTTTTTTTAAAGTTAAACCAGCTTTATATGGATTTAGCTGATGGACATCAAATGATTATTGCTTTTAAACTTGTGTTGCATGTAAATCGGGGTTTTCAGTTATAACACAGAGTGGTAATAATATAATACTTATAATAGTATTTGTGAAAGATTGGGCGACCTTCTTTTAATTGAAAAATCTTATATTCTGCGTTCATACACGTTTCAAGTCTCGGAAGTTTTAATATTCAGTTAGAATACAATTTTAAAACTCTTCTTGCTGAAAGAAACAGGAGACTCCAAATCATAACCTTTATTTGTGTTTTTGACAGTTAAAATGCGTAAATGACAATGAAGAGTATTTCATAACCTTCAACATATTTAATTTCGTATTAACTTTAAAATGGATATTAAGAATTTAAATATTACTTATGCTTATCTAGTGAAAACGATTTGTTAAAATTGTAGGATTTAATTTAATTTCCTGAAAACAGTAAAACATAGATAGGCAAATTAATTATACTTAAAATAAAACATATTTTTATTTACTATCAATCAACATTAGTGTAATTTACATTTTAGATTTATAATTTAGAAATTGGAATATTTATTATAAAACTAAAAAATGTAATTCAAGCTGCTTATTTCAAAAATGAGGATTTCATTCTAGAAAAGATAATAAAGTTTGATACTTAACGCTTTTTTATGTTGTTTGTTTTTATGACCTCTGAATATACAGGTGTCCCATCGAAAACTGGTTCTTTGATTACGTACAGCTTTATTTTTGATTTTAGAAAAAGTCTTTATACAAAAGTTTTACAGATTTCAATGCTGCATAACTTAAAAAAATATTTTTTACTGAAAAGGATGTTCCAAAAGTAGGAAAACACCTATACATATAAGCCTAATTGTTGACAATTTTGACATTTAACTATTATGCTAGTCAAATAATTGTCACGACATGCCCTATTAAAAATAGGTATCTACACTTAACCGCAAAATTAACGCACTACTTATATATTTCGATTTATTATAATTACAGTCAAAATTATCATACATTTTGAAAAACATATTAAGAATAGAATACACAAACAGAATATTTTCGTATAAACAATAAGTTTGACTTAAATGAATTGTAGGAAATAAACAAAAACTGAAAATATGACTTCTTTAACAAAATCATGTAAAATGATCATTATTATTACGAACACAAAGATAACTCTTTTGAACCGTATTTAGGTTATCAGTAACTAGTGTTACCACCTCTGGCTGTTATTGTAGCCTGACATCGTCGTGGCATACTTTCAATTAGAGATCTGATGGTTTCTTGAGGGATATCGTCCCATACGCGAATAAGACTTTGTCGCAGCTCGTCTAAGCTGTTAGGTTGTGGATGCTGACTTCTAATCCTCCGTCCCATTATGTCCCAAAGATGCTGATTGGGTTCAGGTCTGGACTACAGGCTGGCCACTCGAGGATTTGAATATTACGTAATTTAAATATTCAGTAACAATAATGTGCGCAATGTGGCCTCGCATTATCCTGCATAAGAATGAACCATCGCCAATGTAAGGTGCAAAAGGTATCACAAAAGGTTCTAAAAGTCTGTTATGTATCGTTCAGAATTCAGACGTCCACCATCAACGATAAAAAGTTCCGTGCGAGCTGTTAAAGATATTCCACCCCATACCATTACTGAACCGCCTCCGTATAATGTGGTTTCTCGAATGTTACATGCGGAATATCTTTCATTTGGCCTTCTGTACACTCTTGGACGACGATCAGAACTTACAAGGCAAAACCGTGACTCATCCGTAAATAACACCTGCTCCCAATGATGGATTTCCCAATCCACATGCCTTCTTGCAAAAGCCAATCTGTTTCTTCGTGGTTTGCAGATAATCTGGGACCAGTAGCTGCTGCTCGAGGTCGTAAATTTTGAGTACGAAGTCTTCTTCTTATGGTATCTTGACTAACAGCAGTGCCATGAACCGCGCTTAGTTGTATTTGGAGGCTTCGTGCAGTAGTGAACCGTTCCCTAAGTGCTCGAAGCATCAAAAATCGATCCTCCACCGCATTTGTAGCTCGTGCCTGCCTTGGCCACGTCGTCTAGCGTAATCGTTGGTCTCTACAAAATCTGTGCAGAACCCTACCGACCGTTGTATTAGCCACGCCAAATCTTCTACCAAGTTCGCGATTTGTTAGTCCTTCATTGGACAAAGTTACAATTTGAACACATTCATCACGATTTAAATTTCGTCTAGCACGTTCCATCGCAAACATATGTATTCACGAATGACAGTTATCTATCAATTGGTAAAACAATAAAAAACAATGCCTACTTTTATTTTAGAAGTGAGGCTTATTTACTTGAAAAAAGCCCCTCATGAAAGCTGCTATGATTTCAAAATTAAATAAAGAATACAGACAAAAACCTACAAAAGGCGTAATAATGAACAAATTATTATAACTAATATTAATGAATCGGAAAATATATAATATTTCTTGAAATAAAACCAAAAGTCAGAGTGGTGCGTTAATTTTGCGGTTAAATGTATTATTATTTCTGCTAATTATCATTAAATATCATCCTTTTTCCAAAAAAAATATGTCATTAGTTTTATATTTTATTGTCTGATACTAACACATATTTACTAATTCAAGGCTTTATTCAATTATATAAAGTTTATATATTAAGCCAACATGAAAATTAATGGAAAATTCGTTAGACTTACTTAAAATCACTAATTATCTACAAAATAAAAAAGTGCGCGTTTTCCTGCTTTTGGAACACCCTGTGTAGTCAAAAATATTTTTAGGTTATACAGCATTGAATTCTGTAAAATTTTTGTATAAAAGACTATTTCTTAAAATCAAAAATAAAGCTATAATCAAAGACCCAATCTTCGATGGAACATCCTGTACATATACAGGTGTCTTTTTTTATGATTATTTATATGTATATACTTCCTTAATAAATAATATTTGCGGCAATTTATGCGCACCCACTATTCACTGTTGTATCAAGCTAAGTGTGTATGTATGATATTTAAAATATGAATAATAAAGTAAGTTATATGGGTAATACGGTCTTAAAATAAAACTGCTAAATCGCCTCAATATTTCGTTATATATTTATAACTTCATCAGGAGGAACATCTACAATATTATAAAGAATATGAATCAATAGTAATGAAATATTTAAAATAATACTTACAAAGTTAAAATATAATAATCAAATTATATGTATTTTAAATTTAGAATTTTTTTTTTTTTAAAAATCAAAAAACATTTATGTAAACAAGGTAATGTTACTATGTATTTTGTAAGATGTTGCAATAAATATGGTTGAGTTTATTTGTGTCTGTTTTGAAATTAATTGAATTTTGATTACTGTTAATATGAACCATTTCTAGAAATAACCGCTTTTTGTAATTATTTTCAACATCAAGAATTTTAGTATTGTCATAATTAAAATTGTGGTCTAAATTTTGAAAATGTAAAGACAAGGCACATGAACGTTTACCTATACGACTATCACTTTTATGTTGGGTTATTCTATTCTTTAGCATTTGCGAAGTTTGACCAATATAACAACCTTGACAATCACAACAAGGAATATTATATACCAAATACTTTGGTCCAAATTGGTATCTTGTCTTTAGTTTTTGTGAAGATTGTTCTTATGGTTGTTTATAATACTTTGCAATTTTGATATTTTAAAATCTTTAAAATGTTTAATTACTTTAATTGTTAAACCTTCTACGAAAGGTAATTTATAATATTAAAAGTGGTAGTTGTATTAGAATTTATCTGTTAGTTATTTAAAATTTTTTCCAATAACGCTACCCTAAAAATATTCTTTCCAAATTAATTTATTCTCCAAATTCCTTACTGAACAGATAAATTAAATACAACTACAACTTTAAATATTATAATTTACCTTTCGTAGAAGGTTTAACTAATAAAGTAATTAAACATTTTAAAGATTTTAAAAATATCAAATTGCAAAGTATAATATAACAACCATAAGAACAATCTTCACAAAAACTAAAGACAAGATACCAATTCTGGACCAAGTAATTTGGTATATAAATTCCTTGTTGTGATTGTCAGGGTTGTTATATTGGTCAACTTCGCAAATGCTAAGAATAGAATAACCCAACATAAAAGTGATAGTCGTATAGGTAAACGTTCATGTGCTTGTCTTTACATTTTCAAAATTTAGACCACAATTTTAATTATGACAATACTAAAATTCTTGATGTTGAAAATAATTACAAAAAGCGGTTATTTCTAGAAATGGTTCATATTAACAGTAATCAAAATTCATTAATTTCCAAACAGACACAAATAAACTCAACCATATTTATTGCAACATCTTACAAAATACATAGTACATTACCTGTTTACATAAATGTTTTTTGATTTTTAAAAAAAAAAAATCTAAATTTAAAATACATATAATTTGATTATTATATTTTAACTTTGTAAGTATTATTTTAAATATTTCATTACTATTGATTCATATTCTTTATAATATTGTAGATGTTCCTCCTGATGAAGTTATAAATATATAACGAAATATTGAGGCGATTTAGCAGTTTTATTTTAAGACCGTATTACCCATATAACTTACTTTATTCTTCAACGAAGTTCCGGTCGGTACTCCTTTTCAAATAAAATATGAATATCTAAAACTAATGCTTATACAAACTACGCCGCCTTAACCAAAAGCTTGCACCACAGCCTTTTTGTCCAAAAGCGTAAATAACATCGTTGTTATTACAGATAGACATATGGTAGTTTATATAAAGTGATTTTATTTTTCTACGTAGAATTTAAAAATGGAATAATATACAGGGTGTTCCATTTAAAATAATCGAGTAAGTTCGCGTTTTCCTGCTTTTGGAACACCCTGTGTAGTCAAAAATATTTTTAGGTTATGTAGCATTGAATTCTGTAAAATTTTTGTATAAAAAAACTTTTTCCTAAAATTAAAAATAAAGCTATAATCGAAGACCCAATTTTCGATGGGACACCTGTCTGTCTTTTTTTATGTTTATATGTTATACTTCCCTAATAAATCATTTATGCACACCCACTATATAACGCAATATTTTTTATAGTTTTTTAAAAGCTCCAAATAAATTTCTAGCACACTCTCAGGATTCATGAAAATAATATCAAATTGTTTTGCAATTACCCAATTGGAACAAATGAAGGCTCACCTGCTATTAGTAACGACATTCTACGGTATTTTTGGAAAAATTACAAAATAATAACCGCATGATGGCGCCCACAGACATGCGCTATTCTTTGTAAATTTCTTTGAAACCATTCCATAAATCTAAACTACATAATACGAAAGATTCCATTCTCAGAATAAGTAAGCAAAATGCGCAGTTAGAAACCTCGTTTCATTTATCTATTATCATACACCTGTTCTACTTATTTTACTATAAAAATAAACTAGAATTACTATTTTTCTAATGACGTACGTATCGGTGTAGCAGCCTACACGTCTGAAGTCGCTATCGGTAAAGAACCAACTTGTATCTAATATTTTGTTTTTAACTGGCTCATGACTAATCCCGATTTTTTATAATTCGTTATTCGATTATTCCTGCTGTAAAATCACCTCTAGCTACGCTACAAATTAAAATAGTGTGCAAATACGCATAGGGTATCGCCCAAAAGTATTTGTCCAATCGTTTTTATCACCTACAGTAATATGATGACGATTTTTAGTGGTTAATTAAATATATGTTATTGAATATCAATCTATAGCGATTAAAAAGGAACTATAAATTATGTTATAAGTATTTTCAACTGCTTACCATATCTCTAAAAGAAAACTGTTTTAAAAACATGATCGCCGATGTTTAGAATTTATAAATAAATACATATGCTAATCGGCAAATTAAACATTCGACTTCTGCTATTGTCTTTCTGTTTTCTCCTTACGACAGATATGTAGAAATATTTCCACACAATCGCGAAAAAACAAAAGACTACCAGATAGACAAATGTTTAGTTCTCTTAATTGGCCATTCTTATGTGTGCACGATACAACTATAAAATTAAATTTAAAAGAATGGTAAGTAGTTAATTGGATGCATAAGTACATGCACGGTGTCTAGAATCTGTGGTATACACTCTCACAGTACTCACACAGACGGAGAAACTGGATGTCACATTATGCCTTTGTTTAATGTTTATGTATGTTCTGCTTGATTCGTGGAAAACTGCAAATATTGTTTTTACTCTGACGTATGTTTGATTTATTTAATAAGGAGCGTTTTGTAAAGTCAAATATGATCGAATACCTAATTACTATACCCATAGATAACTTGATAGTTCATTCAATATATGATTTTTCGGCCCGTTATTGTACCTTTATATCGATCGACCCGCACGCAATATAAAGGTGTATCTCCACCTACCAATTGCCATAAACTTCGAACATTCTTGTTTGCGACCAAATATGCATAGTACAAGAATTCTCCATGAGAATAAACTATCAATTTAACAACGTTTATACAGGGTGATTCTCAATACATGCGACAAACTTTAAGAGCTGATTCCTGAGGTTATTTTGATCATAAAAGTTCATATGAGTATATATCCAAAACGGTTTGGTTTTAATGTTATTGAATGTTTAATAATAAATTATGAACTATGACTAACACGATATAATATCACAGTTGGTTCTTCAAAAACTATTGTGTTGAGAGGGAATTGTTTATTTGTCATTTCAATATTTGTCAATAGTTGTCAGAGTATTCATTCAGTTTATTGCCAGTTTCTGTTTCCTAAAATGAATTACACGAATGCTGAGATGTGTGATATGCATTTCGTTTACGGTCTTGCCAATGGAAATTCGCGTGCTGCTAGACGCCTTTACCCGAACCGTATCATCCCGCATCATTCAATATTTGCCCGTCTTCACCAACGTCTTAGTGAAACGGGAAATTTTAGAAAACTGACGACTGATAACGGGCACCCATATACAGTGAGAACTCCTCAAGTTGAAGAAATTGTACTAAATGAAATTGAGGAACATCCTACTACAAGCACCAGAAAAATTGCGTTTGCTTTAAACATTAGTCAAGCCACAGTTGGAGAATATTGAAAGAACAACTGTTGTATCCATATCACATTCAACGGGGTGCAGGCACTTTTGCCGGCAGATTTTCCGCAAAGAGTGGCTTTTTGTCAATGGATGCAACACAAAATCGCACAAAATCCTGACTATTTGGCTCAAATATTTTTCACCGACGAGGCTACTTTCTCTGCAAAACGCGATTATTAATTTTCATAATAATCACATATGGGCCGAAAAAAATCCGCACGAACTAGTGAATGCCCGTCATCAACATCAATTCTCTGCCAATGTGTGGGCCGGAATTGTTGGAGATCACTTGATAGATCCACATTTTTTACCGATGCGGTTAAATGGCGAGGTATACCGCAATTTTCTTGAAGAGAAGCTACCACTACTGCTGGAAGAAGTTCCGTTGCAATTAAGATTACAAATGTATTTTATGCATGACGGTGCTCCAGCGTATTTTAGTTTAGTTGCTCGCGAGTTTTTGGACAATACGTATCCAGATCGGTGGATAGGACGGGGAGGTCCACAACCGTGGCCGCCTCGGTCTCCAGACTTAAATTCTTTGGACTTTTTTCTCTGGGGTCACTATAAATCATTAGTTTATACGACTCCCATTGAAAATGTCGATGAACTGAGAAATCGTATTATCGCAGCTTTTCAAACAATTCGAAATACCCCTGGTATTTTAGAACGGACTCGCCAGTCAATACGACGGAGGATAGAAGCTTGTATTGCAGTTGGGGGCGGTCATTTTCAATAGTTAGTATAAATTAATTTTGTTTTACTAATTATTTTGTTAATTTATAATAAAACATTAATTATGTTAACTTACTATTAAACATTGCACAACTTTAAAACTAAGCGATTTTGGACATATGTTCTTATGAACTTTTATGATCAAAATAACCCCAGGAATCAGCGCTTAAAGTTTGTCGCATATATTGAGAATCACCCTGTATATTCAACAACAAAAAAATATTTTCATTTTTTACAAAATACAGCAAAGTACTGTTCCCTGCTTATTTCCACCGATAATTTTTTTCCTACCATCCACGTATCTAGTAGAGATAACTGCGTTCAACGTCTATCTATCTAAGTTCTATTTTCGGATTATCTAGGACGACGCAGAAAAATCAATCGACCGCTTTTAATCACACCAATATCCTGAAATCTTCCGCTACTTGAAGTTACGGCGAACTGTGAATTTCCTCTAATAAATAAAGCAGAAGAAAAAAAATGGAAAACACGTCACGCTTTCCGTACTCTTAAATCTCGAGAGGGACTGGAGATTGGGAAATTGAATTTTCCTGTTTCGGGAAGTCAAGATATTGTTGTTTCCTGTGTTTACTGATGGAATTTGATCTCGGAGCGACGTTCGAGGCGATATTTGGACTGTAGATCGTCTAAAGTGAATATGTTTCCATTTTTAGCCTTTGTTGTTTATGACTTGATTTTCCAAAATTCTGGATTCATGTACTCTGGGATCATTATCTTGGAAAATTTATTTTTTGTAGAATTAGGTAATGTTAAGTATCAAAGGCTAAGTCACAGGAGCGAGTGGGATCATAACACCATCTTGAACTTGAATAGAAATGCCATCAAATGGTATACTGATGGCTCCAAAACGGCAGAAGGAATTGGAATAGGAATATATGGGCCTAGAACTACATATTCCGAAAGCTTGGGAAAATACCCAAGTATATTTCAGGCGGAAATATACGCTATTGGAAGATGTGTTCAGTTCAATATGGATAGGAACTATCGGAAGCAGGAGATTATCATCATGTCTGATAGTCAAGTAGCCATCAAGGCGCTGAGCTCATATGAAATCAGCTCCACGATGGTCTGGGAATGCCTAGGGAAACTAAATGAGCTACGCAAAGAAATAAGTAACCCTCCTGTGGGTTCCGGGTCACACAGGTGGAAGGAAACGAAATAACGGATAACCTCGCAAAAAAAGGGCTGGAATGCCTTTTGTAGGGCCTGAACCCTTTTGCGGGTTAAGTAGCAGTACAATACTGAAGAAACTAAAAATAGAAATGGAGCAGAGAAAATCCAGTTACTGGAAAAATCTCCAGGGAATGAGACAAAGTAAAATTCTTCTGGGAACGTATAACCAGAAGAGGTTTACAGAATGCATCAACCTGAGTAAGAACAATGTTCGCATATTAACAGGAATACTTTCAGGCCATTATAGACTGAAATAATAAGCTTGGATTGGAAAAAGATTCTGAATGGAGATTTTGTGGGGAACAGGATGAAACACCCATCCACCTCCTCTCAAATTGCGTAGCACTGTGCAACTCGAGGGCATTGCACCTGGGAGCATGTGAAATCGAAGAGGGAGACTTACCTAGACTGGGGCCCTCTGACATCCTACACTTTCTAAAAGGAATAGGATTGGAAGGCCAGCTGTAAAGCAGCAAGAATAGGGGACACAATACATCTTTTAGGTCGCAGTGTAACACCACCCTTCTATTTACATACATACATAGGTATCAAATCGAATTAAAAATTAATGGAGATTGTAATTGTGAAAGCATCTAAAAATAAAAAATTACAATGTTTATAGGTAATACCACCATTTTGAATCAAAATTTTTATTTCTATTAAATTAAATTACAAATAATTTGTTAAGTCTTAAAAAAATAATATATTCATGAATATTCCTGTACTTACTTATAATTGAAAAGTTCCAAATATTTGCTCTAATAATCTTTAATTTATCGAAAATTATTATAAAATATTATAAAATTGTTGAAATTACTATTATTAACCATGATTTCGATACAGTTAAGCCAATATTGTGTTGCATATCTACTTAAAATTGAATTATCAAAAATTTTTTGATTTTTGTTTAGATTAAATTGGCCGTGAAATATTTATTTTGGAAAATTCGATTATTGCAGAATTGCATCATGTTGGGTATCAAACTTAGTTAAACTTAAATGTAGATTGTAATTATGTTGTTAAAAAGTAAAAATAATTATAATTTATTTAGGTAATATTTCCATTTTGGATTGAAATATTTATTTTTATTAAAATAAATTACGAATTCGTGATTTAGGTCATCAAAAACAAAAAAAAAATACATCCATGAACATTTTTCTACTAATTTGCAATTGAAAAATTTCAAAAATTTGCTTTAATAGCCTTGAATTTATGGAAAATGCTTGCTATTATTGTTCTTTATAATCCATTGTGAGTCCGTATGAATGTACATTAACAAACGACGTTTCACTTTAATTTCAAAAGCTTTTTCAGTATACCTATAAAAAATATAAATTGTAAATGGTATAAATTATAAATAATTTTTTTTATTTGATAAATGACAAAATTATAATTGTTTTGTTTACTAGGATTTTGAATATATTATTATGTTTTATTTAAATATTGCGTTCCAATATAGTATGTTTAGATTATTTATTGCTAATAGAATATGAAAATATTAAATTTTGTAATTAAATAGCTCTTTAAAAATATTGTATTTAGCTATAAAATTAAGTTGTATAGTTTTGTGTAATATATTGTATGTCTGTTTTATCATTAACTGCGTTTTTATGTTTATAAATTTGAATTATTTCAAGTATATTACGTGTTTTTAAATTTTGTTTAAAAAAAGTGGACATAATGTGGCGCGAAGATGCGTGAAACAAAAACTCTAATTCCTCACAGATTCTTTAATTAGACAGAGCAACCGGTTTCGTCATTATAAGAACATTATCAGGTCAGAATCTTTTAATCAGTTAACATTAGTTAGGTTTTAAGGTCACAATTTGACGTTCAAAAATCGAATTTGTAACTTATTTCATTAATACCACCAGAAATAGCAATGTTTACTTTTTTTAAGTAAATATGTGTATCCGTGGAAATGTACTTATTCCCAATTGAGAATTTTCCAAACTTTGTTCTATTAACCTTACACTTATCGAAAATACTTGTAATTGTTATTATTTTGAATTAATTCTGATGTCAGTACAGTTAGGATTGACTCTTGTTGTCTATCCAATTGAGAGTATTTCAGAATTTACTAATTACAATTGAATAGTTGTGAGGTAGTTGTTTGGGAATAGTATATTTCAAACCAAGGAAGGAAAATGCTCTATTGCCTGCAATAGCACTTTGCTCACGTGGTTTGAATACTATTTGTTTCTCAACCAGTCCAATTTTAACTAAATGTCTGAAAATAATTGTGAGTGACATGATAGGTAGTAGGCTTAATCTGTCAAATATTTTTTGAGAACTGTCAAGTTAGCGTCGTTTTAAAAGTGTTTAATAATAGTTTAATTGAAATTTAATACCTAATAATTTAGCAATTATCTCATAAATGGGCTCAGACTGGGTCGAATGTACTAATGTGATCTATCAATAATGTCACATATTATAAGATATACAGTTTCATCATGTCAATGTCACTTATTTTCCGCCCTAGGGAGGAAAAGTACAACTTTTCTCCCTAGGGAGGAAAGTGTCCACTTTCCTCCCCTTCCTGCTTCCTGCAAAAAAAAATTGTTTGTTCGAAATTGGGCCGTAATTAGATATTAAATAGAGTTAAAATTTAATGCAATTTATAACTACGATAACGTTAAAAATAGAAAAAAAATTAGTTAGGTAGATATTTTGAATCGAAATGTTTATTTTTAATGTAATTAAATTATGAATTGATGTAGACCTTCAGGCAAATGTAAGGATGAAAGCTCATTTATCTAAGGAAATAAGGGATTGGAATACTGGTTCACTTTCTCACAAATTAAAAATAAAAAAAAAATTAAAGCAACCGATTTTGCCCTAATGAGAACATCCTCAAGCAAGAATTAAATGCAGATTAAAAATAGTCAAATTTTAAAATTATAAATTGAATTGTACAATAAATAAAACTTGTATAGAACTTGTAAGACACAAACATTGAAGGACTAATGAATTACACATTAAAAACTATTAAAATAAATGATAAGACTTTATTACAATTTCAAATAAAATTAAAAAAAGTATGTTATTTGCTGCGTCCAAATTGTAATAAAGCTCCTTCGTTTATTTTAATAGTTTTTAACGTAAGTGCGTCAAAATTTGCGTTTTACAAATTCTATACAAGTTTAATTTACTGTACAATTAATTCTATTTTGTTATTTTTAATTTGACTATACTTCATCTACTTTTAATTCTTGGTTGAGGATGTCGTCATTTGGACGAAACTAGTAACTTCAATTAAAAGGAATTTGTGAGAAGGTGGACCATTATTGCAATCCATTTCCTCATTAATTAACTCACACAGAGTCAAAAATAGATTACATCCATGTACTTATTTGCACATATAAAGATTTCAAAATTGGATTTGCTATAATAGTCTTAAAATTTTCGAAAATGCTTGCTTTTATATATTAATAGTGAAATAGTGATGTATTCCATGTTGTACCAATAGATTTAGTGGTGTTTTCATACAAATTTCATTTCTTTTATGCATTAAATTTATATTTTTTTGAGCATTTCTAAGTATATATTGGCATTATAATCCTTGAAACAAGTACATTTATGGAACGTCAAAACTATCCAAAATTTGAATTTTATATCCAAAATTATTGCTTGGGAAAACACGATTAACTTCAGAATATAGCTATTTAATACCGATCAAGTTTTATGTATTATTTCTGAGCTGCAATTATTATTATTGATCGAAAAAAATTGAAAAAAATTATATATAATCATACATCTTTTAGCTACACATACCATCATGTATATTAACCCAATGTATTTAACACTATTTTTTTTAATACATCAAGCGTGATCGGTTTTGCCCCATAATAGGGGGCAATTCCAATCACCCATCTATTTTCTTATAAAAACCGATTTGAAAGCTACTTTTTTTTTATAGTTTCTCACCATAGTTTTCAATAAAACCAACGTAGAAACACGAGTATGTCATATTTCTACGTTGGTCTATGAGCATGTTCTTTGTTCTTTTACTTTTCAAACTGATCGGTATTACCCCATGAGGTGTTAATTTTCCTCTTACGCTCTTGTTATTCCAACACTTTCATAAAGTCAAAAAAAGAAACGGTGAAGAATGAATGACAATTGATTCTTTTCACCTTATTCCTTTTCGAAAATTCGCTTAGTCCTAGTGGGATTCCCCAGTAGTAGTTTGTTTCCGTCTGTATGAAATATTACTCGTTGTCATTCCATCGGAAATTATTTTTTTAACACAGGAAACTTTAATGCAATACTTAAAAAGCCAGTTAGTTATCTATGTTATAAACAAAGTTTATTAAATGACTGTGTTGCAAAACTTTCTTATCCTTTCCATAGATGCCAGACTAAATAATTGCCGTAAAATCAGGATTGATCGATTTTACCCCATGCGATCGAATTTGCCCCACTCTATGGTACATCAAAGGTTGAACAATATCGTTGTATTATCAAATTAAAAAAATAATGGATCATGTAATTTTCATTTGTTTTAGCTACCAGCTTTCCTTCCTGAGCATTCCCAAGTAGATATTTGCATTATAGGTCATCAAAAAAGTGTATTTATGAGATTTTAAAAGTTTTATTCTAATTACAATTTTTCAAAATTCCAACTTTATCCCCGATTTTATTTCAAATGGTGAATGGTATCATTATATTGTCAAACTAAAAATTGATGACTAATCGAAATTTATCAATGTTTCTGTACAATTTTTATCTATTTCTCTTTCTTGAATATTTTCAAGTGCATATTAGCATTACAGGTCTTCAAAGAAGTATGTATATTAAACTTTAAAACTCCTTTATCCTAATTACAATTTTCCGAAGTTCCGACCCTATCTCCAAAATCGTTTCTTCGGAAAACACGATTAACTCGGAATATAACGATGTCGCATATCAAATTAAAGGGAATTTCACGCAGATTACAATTCTAAAGGCGCAAATCGGTTTTAGTCTAAAATTAGGGCAGATAACGTCCAAGTTTGCGTCTTCCGGGACCTTTGCCGGCCTTCTGATCAGGATCGGCGCCGCAAAGTTGGCGTTTAATCAATAATTTTTCGTCAGCACCACGCGTCCAAACGGGGGGACACTGTGTGTAGAAGCACGGTGGCGATGATGCGGCGGCGGTTGCTGAAATAAACACGACATACACCGGCCAGTTCTCCCCGTAGTCCGTAGTTATTATCGATTCGATACCGACTGTGTGTGTGCCCATTTTGCGTGCTCATCTCTGCGTGTGCTGATGGTGTATCGCGCTTGAGAGGAGGTTGCCAACGTGTAGTATGCGAGCCTTTTTCATCTATCTCTTGTAATGTGGGCGCGAGCGTGGGGGATTTTCAACCCCGGCCAGGAACGATCTTAAAATATTACGTGTTCCGGAACGAGTAAAATGGGAGCGGGTTAATCGGATTTAGGAACGTATTGGAGGGGGGGAAGAGAATTTTCGTCGCGGTTTGGCCTCTATTTTGGTGTGATTTTAAAAAGGAAAGATATACGTTGCGCGAAAACAGAATTAATCGATGAAATATTTTTATCACACACTAGGAAAAATACATCCAGTGATTCAACCAAAAAAATGTTAATTAAACAATAATTTGCGTTTAAATACGATTTTTTGTTTGAACGAACATAAGAATTAATATTATTTTTATTGATTGAAGTAAACATAGCAGTTGCGGTAATGCAAGCTCAATAAACCCAATAAGAACATAAACGTTAAGAAAACGTTGTTCTTAACGGTAACCGAACGTTTCGTAACGTTTATAAACAACGTCGAAGCGACATATCTATGTCCCGACAAAATACGTTGACAAAAAGTTACTTATTAAGCGTTATTTCACGTCATATGCTAATGTTATTTTAACGTTTAATTTTTAATAGAAAATATCGTTAAATAGAAACGTTTAGCACAAGCTGTATTTTAACGTTTAATAAACCACCTCTGTAAAACGTAAAAAATCGGTTTACAGGTAACGTAACCTCAACGTTAACCCTTTGTTAGTGTGGTGATAACGAAAAATTGGTTATAGATTAAAAGTCATAATGTCCAATACTAAATTAAATTTTATTTTAATTAAATCATTCAATGATCACATCATAGTATTGAACTCATGATAAGCTCTTCAATGAAACATAATGCTTCTTCAGAAAAACTAAAATTTAATTACCTATAAATATAATACAATGCAATAATAACAATAATAATAATAAAAAGATAATAGAATTCTTTACCAAAACTAAGAAAGTAACGAGGTCATTTCATTTATAGATATATACATTTTCCCTTTTTCTGCACATCCAGGTCTTCTACCTAAACAGTCCATTGCGGCGTATATTTCAACCAGTCCTTCACTGCACATGTATGTATTGTTTAATTGTAACTTTAAATGGAAGACTCAAACAACAGGTATCATAAGTAACACCAAGGACTACAGGCTGTAAATTTTAGGGATATATATATAAGTTAATGTTTACTTGATTGGTTTCCTAGATTTTTGTATTCAAACGAATGAAAGTATTTATACTCACTGTATATTGTTACTATAGTTCCCGTATTATCTCTGGTTCCGTTTTGTGAAAACTAAGTGTTCCTTCCCTTCCAGTTATGCTTCACTGCAACGACGTCATGTAACAGTAATTAGAATAATTTCTTTTACACAAGAATCCAGATTTAGAACCATCAGCATTCGCTAACCTATATATTTGAAAATAAAGTAAGAAGGTGGTGTATACTAAGAAACCAGGTTCTCAAGAACAAATTTAGAATATAGTTAAATTTCTGACATTAGTGTTCTTATTTTAAGATGGCTACTATGCTTTTTGCCAATTGTGTATATGCATATACATAATTATACGTGCAATGTGCGTCGTATATGCAAATATAACCAGGATAGACTTAATTGATGGGGTACCTAGCTACTCACCGTTTAGTTAAATACACTGATTGTTGCGTATCACATATTAATATAAAACTTTGTTATAAAGATAAAGAAAAGTTCTAACACTAGACTAGCGTAGTAGACATGTAACTGCAAGCAACTGCAAGTGCACCGTGCACGTTGCAGATGCGCAACAGAGGTGGAAGAGTTTATTTGAAATGGGGGAGGGATGATACATTCATCAGTAGTGCAGTTTTAATACAATAATTGTGTTACCTATTGTTAAATACATTTTGCATTCATTCATGCAAAAGCACATCTTAAAACAAACAAATTTAACACCATTTATTTTAACTATACTTATACTTATGCATTAGATTGCAGTTAATAGTTTTTCATATTTCAACGTTGCTTTTAACGTAGAGTAAATGGTGAAACTACGTTTTATTTTAGTTGTACTTGAAATATGCGTTACGTTTCAGTTAATAATTTTTCATTTTTCAACGTTGTCTTTCAAACGTCTTTCAACGAGTAAACGGTGAAACTACAACTTCATATTTTAATTATATCTAAACTATGCGTTACATTTCAGCCACTAATTTTTCATTTTCCAACGTTGTCTTTCACGCAGAGTAAACGGTGTAACTAAAACGTTTTATTTTAGTTATATTTAAACTATGCGTACATTTCAGTTAATAATTTTCATATTTCCACGTTGTTTTTAACGTAAAATAAGCAGTGAAACTATAACGTTTTATTTTAGTTATATTTAAACTATGGATTACATTTCAGTTAATAATTTCTCATATTGTAACGTTGTTTTATAACCTAAAATAAACGATGCAACTACAACGTGTTATTTTAGTTAAATTTAAACTATCCGTTACATTTTTTACTTAATATAACGTTTCTTCAATGTATAGTTAAAAATTGGTTATATAATAAACGTGTTACTTATAACCATTAACGTTGTTTCAACCAATACAACGTTAAATTCACGTAAATGTAACCAACTTGTTCTCACTGGGAACTGTTTGCTCAATGCATGAAATGCAACATTCAAATTGATTTTATGTGTGTTGGAAATATTAAATATTGTGTATGAAGTTCTGATTAGTACAGAATCAAAACAGTTCTTTCCAATTTATAGGTTTGTTCGAACGGTACGGTTCACGATCATGTGAACCAATCAGACAACGCACTTCAATTCGCGAGAACTCTAATCTGTTCTCTGACTGGTTCACGTGATCGCGAACTGCATGTTCGAACAGTCCTTATATATTCTATATAATCCATTACAACATGTTTCGGTTTTAAATCATCTTCAGGTGTAATAAGGTCATATGTTACTACACATAAAAGATAATATCAATTTTTTTCAAGATTGTGTGTATGCGTCGAGTTTGATGAGTACGTTACGAAAAAATTGCGACAATATGCAAAATTTTTACATAAAATAAATAAGAGCAGAAATTTAAACATTAACTTTATTGCACAAAATTTTTTCACAACATATTTCTAAACAATTTATAATTAAATGTTTTTTCAAACTTGTGTAAAAGAAAGTTTTGTCTTCTATCAGAATACATATGCTTCGAAATATAAAAACTTCTTTCAACATCCACAGATGTAATTGGAGCATTTTTTAACTTTGCAATACATTCTAAACTAAAATTAAAGTCGAAATCGTTTACTGTTTCACCTTCCGAAATTTTCTTAACCTTCGTCAATTTCAAATACCCCGCATTTTTATTTATCACTTTTTTATCGTATATAGAATTACCTATTGTACCATTAACCTTCTTACATAGCATATCAAATTCGTATACTATTTCGACTGATTCCGAGAGCGACATCCCTTGCGTTTCTAGTTTACGAATGGAACTTGAAACAAAGCTATAATTTGACTTAATATACAAAAGGTTTTGTAGCAATTCTGTGGATGTTACTATCTTTTTACAGTTTTCTAGAGCAATGCAGTCAGCAGTGATTTCAAGAATTACATTTTTTATTCCTTCAAAATTATCGGCGAAAAAAATTGCAGCCTCTAACCATGCACCTCGTAATAATCGGTTCAGGAGACAACTTAACACCGGGAAGTCGCTCCTCATAAAATGGATTCGCAAAGGTGCTTTTAATAATATTTTTTTGACATTGCTAATTAAATCATTAACCAAAGGGAATTGATTTCCTAATGTCTTCGGCTACACGATTGAACCCATGAGCTAAACAACTGGTATGAATAATATTGCTATAAAAAAAATTTAAATTTTGCGCGGCTTTTATCATGTATGGTGCAGCGTCGGACAACATTAGTAAAATTTTTCACAAGGTATACTTCCAGGTAAAAAGAAATTTGATAAACCTTCTTGAACTAATTGGGCAATTGTCACATTATTTGTTTTTTGAAGTTCTTTACAATAAATTAAATATGATTACCAATATCTTCATGAAGAATTCCTATTAACAAATGGGCAATATAACGGCCACACTTATCCGTACTTTCATCTACCATGATATAAATAAAATTATTGCCTACCAATTGTTGAATTTCTGCTATTGTTTGCTGGTAACAAGGTGTGACATAATTTTTTCGTAAGGTACTTTCGTCAGCTATATTATCTTTGCAATATTTTTGCAGAAATGATTTCAAATTAACATTGTTTAATCTTGCTAATGGTATGTTAGACGAAATTAATGCGTTACACAGATCCGTATTATATTCTTCTTGTTCTGAGTTTCGTGAAGTTGATGCTACACATTGACGTATAGATTTCTGCACACATGTGAATCGCTTTAGTTTTACACATTTTCCAATATGTGATGGAGTTTTAGCATGTTGATCAATCAGGTATTTTCTCTCAGAAGACACCTACAACAACACTTGTCATTTTATATCAAAAGTTAAAGAATTTAAAAAAATTGTAAAGCTTTAAGTAAAATTAAACTTACCAGTTTACTGCAGGCTCGACAAAATATTTTGTCGCCATCCTTTACCAGTTCAGGATATGGCTTAATCCATAAAGAAATTTTGTTCGCTATACTCATTGTATGTACGCACAGTATTTAAAAACGTAACACAATTACATGCTGTTTCGCTCAAAGATATTCAATGAATGAAGAGTTTATTGGGAATTAATAATAATAAAACGTATTTACCACATCCCTTCTGCTAGGCGTGTACGTGCAGTTCTTGGAAAAAAGTATTAGAGAAACCAATGTAAAAGATTTATCGTTTTGAGAATTGTCGGTTGTCGATCTACTAATTTTTACTAATAGAAAGGATAAGAAAAAGCTTAAATATGCAATATATGCAACTTTTGTAAAAATATGCATAGAAATGCCTAAATATACAGTCACTAATTAGCGCTAATTAACTTCAACGTGTAAGTATAATACGTCTACATATAGGCTGTAATTAAAGATATGCAAAAAAATAAAATATATGCACTTTGCATATAATCCGGTTTCTAGTTATAACCATTTGAGTTGTTGTTTGAAATAATCTTGATTTATAATGGAACTAACGTTTGTAAAGTTACCTCTAAGTTTATAAGAATACGTGAATCGCGAGAATACCAAAATTAATTATAAATTTACCTCCTTAAGATCCGTTTATTGACCTTTTTATTAGCCGTAAATGTTACTTATAAAAAGTTTTGTATAACTATTATAATCAATTTTAGATGTCATGGCAAGTTAACCAGGCGTTTCTTCTCTCATTCAATAATGAAAAAATACAGAATGTTCTCTTTAAACTGAAACTATTGTTAATAAATATCTTTCCGTGCATTTGCCTGATTATTTTATCCCAATATGCTTTATGTTTCCCTTTTTCCTGGATCAGATCCGTTTACTCTTGATTCGGGGGTATTGCAGATGACATAAATTGGTTATTATCAAACTAAAAAGTTGTTTCTGGAAAATTTAATATAAAATTTCAGCCATTACTGGATTTCAATTTGATGATTTACCCCTCCCCCTCTCCTGCACATCAAATTAGGATTGATTAAACAGTTTGTGAAAGCACTAAGCCTGTTTTAAATACTTAAGCGATAGTTTTCAAAGCTTCCGAAAATGTTTTGTTAAATCAGCGCATATATTTTTCTGCATGTATCAAATCGTTGTAATTCCTATTACAAGAATTACAAAAAAAAAATTAGCATTACTTTGAGAAGTAAACACATAAAAATTTAAAAAAATCATTAAACACGGAGGTAACACACAGACTTGCAAACAGTGAAAGCCGTACGAGATTGCGCGCCAAATTGATACTGCACTTACGTAAAGAGTCGTAATCTTTAGGCTACTCTCAGTTTCCGATCTTGCATAACGTTTTATTTGCGTTGGAACCCGGATGTTTATATTGAGTTTAACTTCAATGGCAAATTTCACTGCGAATAAGTTTCCTGTTTCGCAGTGAAACTATTAGAAAACCAATGTTGTAATCTTAAATTGAAATTATTACTTTATGATTGTTTTTCGATCAATAGTGTATAGACTATAATGGAATACTTTCAAAAAAAAATTCTGCCGGAATTTCATACACCTATCAACAACTTCCAAGTTCATAAGTCAATTTTCAATTTTCTTATTATCCAAAATTATAAGACAATTAATAAAATTTTAAACATTAAAACAACTGATAAATATAGTACAAAAGAAGTACTTAATAATTACTTTTTTTTACCGTTAATCGTATTGTTACAGGTTCACTTACACCAAATAAGAAATTAGAGCATAGATATAAGCCTTTCTTAATTGTAATGTAACTCGCCAGAATGACTCTAACTCAATGACTTAATGAAATCCGTCCTTTTATGAATTTGACTGATTTTTTTAGGTAGCCAACAAAAAAATATATTAAATTTTGTATATAAACTCTTTCTGCATATATACATGCATAAACACTTTTGTAGGTAATTGCTCTCAAATGAAAAAAATGTATACTCGTTTGTTCTCCAAATCAATTTGTAACAATTAATTCAAAATTTTTTTTTGGTTTTTATTTGAAGGAAAATCATTCCTCTGGATTGTAACCAAGAGAATTTCTGATGCATACAAAAGTAAAAAGGATGAATCAAAAGACACAGACGTTATTTTTTTTATACAGCGAATGAATATACTCGGCACTCTACTTAAAATTAGTAGGGAACAAATTATAAAAACTTTACTAGAAATTATTGATTTTGGGAACTGCTAAGTTTGTCATTCTTCTGGATTGTTACTTTTAGTTTATAAAGACGAACAGAGATGACGCCAAAAGACACCATCTCAGTGCAAAAAACGATCGTTTTTTAACCAAACAGTGAAATAAGGGTGGAAGAAATCAAGAATTTCCGTCGTGTGCCTAGTCTTCTTGAGAAGAATTCGCAAAATTACACTAAACTGGACGTAGCAAAGCTATCATCATGATAGTGATAGCTTTGTTATTGAAACGTACGTCTAGTTTACTGCAATTTGTGGTGAGGGGTCTAGAAGAAGTTTGCAGTATTACCAGTGCCACAGTTTGGAGTGTTTTTGTCATAAAACCTAAGAAATGCTAGTTACGCAAATAGAGTGAGGCTAAGGTGATATCGACATGTGGTCAGATATACTGAAATTTATTACAAATCATCATTC